>PVKU01003937.1:0-161987 GCA_004027475.1 Anoura caudifer
TTTTTTTTTTTTTTTTTTTTTTTTTTTTTTTTTTTTTTTTTTTTTTTTTTTTTTTTTTTTTTTTTTTTTTTTTTTTTTTTTTTTTTTTTTTTTTTTTTTTTTTTTTTTTTTTTTTTTTTTTTTTTTTTTTTTTTTTTTTTTTTTTTTTTTTTTTTTTTTTTTTTTTTTTTGTTTTGTTTTTTTTTTTTTGCCTGTGGATGTCCGATTGCTCCTGCACCATTTGGCATTTGTTGAAAAGGCTGTCCTTTCTTTACTGAATTGCTTTTGGACCTTTGCCAAAATCAATTGGACATATATGTGTGGGTCTATTTCTGGGTGTTCTTTTCTGTTCTATTGATCCATGTGTCTATCCCTCTGTCAATTCCACATTGTGTTGATTACTGCAGCTTCATAGGAACCCTTAGTATGTGATTGTGACTCCTCCCACTTTACCTTTCTTCGTCAGGTTGTTTTAGCTGTTCTAGGGCATATGCCTTTCCATATAAAATTTAGAGTAAGTTTGTCTATGTGTTCAGAAACCATTGCTGGGATTTTGATAGGAATTGTATTAAACCAATAGGTCAATTTGTGGAAAATTGTCATCTTTACTATGCTGAATCTTCCAATTTATCAACACTCCATGTCTCTCCATTTATTTCTTGATTTCTTTCATCAGCATTTTTAATGTTCAGTATATAGATCTTGCATTAAGTGAATATCTATTTTATTTTCTTTAGAGTGTAAATGGCATTATGTTTTGTTATTTTGATTTTCACATGTTTACTGTAAGAGAAATGGGATTGATTTTTGTGTGTGTAAATCTTGTACACTATGACCTTGCTGAACTAATTTATTAGTTCTAGGTGGGTTTTTTTGTAGATTCTTTGTAATTCTATATGTACATAATCACATTATCTGCAAAAGAAGACAATTTTATCTCTTCCTTTCAAATCAGTAAGCCTTTTACTTCATGTTCTCATTTCATTTCAGTAGCTAGAACATTCAGTACCATGTTGAAGGAGTGGTGAGCAAGGAAATTCTTTCCTTGTTCTTGATCTTAAGAGAAAAGCATTCCGTTTCTCACCATGATAATAGTTGTAGATTTTTTATACATGCTGCTGTTTATCACACTGAAATAATTCATCCCATTCCTAAATTACTATTTTTGTCATTAATATGTGTGAAATTTTGTCAAGTGTTCTTTCTGCCTCATTTAAGATGATCATATGCATTTTCTTACTTAGCTTGGTGATATGATGTATCACACTGATTAATTTTTTAATGTTGAACCATCTCTGTCTACCTGGAACATCCTCAATTTGTCATGGTATACAATGCTTTTTATATACTGTTAGATTCCATTTGTTAACATTTTGTTGAAGATTTTTGCATCTAAGTTCAGGAGAAATATTGATGCATAGTTTCCCTTTTTTGTACTGTCATTGGTGTTGATATAAGGATAAGGAGGTCTATGACATCTTGTCTACACTGAAAGTCTTCAATCACATTTTAAAAAATTCTCTTCAATTACTTGTAAATTCTCCTTTCATAAATACTTGCTAATTTTTGCATTTCCTCTTCCCTACTTCAGGATTCCTTAAATGTCCAGTGGTTCTCACTTTTCCACTCATGTAAGTGTGGGGCATCTGGAAGCCTGAACGCAAGTTCCACGTAGGTGTATGGGGCTTGCCTACCTCACTTTACAGTGCATAGGCAGAGAGCAAGCCATCGGTGCATGAAGTATTATTAACAGCTTTCTCAAGAGAGATAAAACACAGCGGAGATGTTGCCCCTAGAGTACACACGGGGAAGCCCGCTGATTACAAGGAAGATACTGTCAGCAGCAAAACCCCTGAGAAGTGTAGCTGCAGCAAGTGAGATGGAGGAGAGAAGTGAGAAGTGGTAATGGAAACACAGTCATTTGAAGTTCTATATTTGGAATTGCATGCTTTTTCTACCTCTTTATTTTGTTCTATTTCTTTTTTGTTTTGTTTGCTTGTTGGAAGATAAGATCTCTTAAGTAAGTTGAAAATATGATTGGCAGAATTTAGAGAAACTAGCTTAGTGGCAGAGCTCAAGGAAAAAAATCCTACTTCATTCCAGCTTTTGTAGATATTCAGATACTAAATGATTGCCTCTCAGCTTGTCCACACATGTTTTCAAGGTGCTATTTTGAGCCAGAAGGCTAGTAGAATATGTTATTAAGTTTCTCTTAGGAAATATTGATTATACCAATGCTTGAAGAAAATAGTAGACAGTTTTCATCCAGTTTTTTTCTTTACTAAAAAAAAGTAAGAGCCCTGACCGGTATGGCTCAGTGTGTTGGGCATTGTCCTGCAAACCTAAGGGTTGCAGGTTCAATTCCTGATCAGGGTGCATGCCTGGGCTGCAGGCCAGGTCCCCAGGTTATGGTGTGCAAGAGGCAACTGATTGATGTTTCTCTTCCTCTCTTTCTCCCTCCTTTTCCCTCTCTTTAAAAATAAATAATTTAAATCTTTTTAAACAATGTAAAAAACATCTCCCTGCTTTTTAAAGCACTAACAAATAAGTAAACTCTTCCACTTCCTCATCTGTAAATAACATACTTAACACTTTACCTTCAATCTCTGACATTAAGGGCTCCCCCTTCCACTCACATCTTTGTGAATTCAGTTCCATAAGGCTGGGTAGTACCTGGCATGGATGGCTAAGGTAACCAAAGCCTGAGCTATAGGTAGTGATGACTCAGGTGAGAAATGTGATAAAATTTGAAACAGACCAGCAACGAGTTTTTCAAACACCAAAAACCACCTCCATCCATCAGATAGGTTCACAGGACAGGCAGGAAAAAAAGATACAATGTCTTCTTTTTCTTAGATGAAAGGGCTCTCTACAGCCAAGCGAGATTATATAATGGCTTTAGGTATATATCAAAGAGCAACTCTCAGGGATTGAAAACAGGACCTCAGACGTCATTTATTCTCATTACTGACAGAGAGTCTTATTGAGTCCTTTCAATGGCAGGGAAGTCACTATTGTAGGAGATTGCTCATACCATCAGAAGATATTTCTTCCATAAATAGTTGAACATGTATAACTGCCTAAAAGAGGCTTGGCTGTTTGTTTTGGTTTTCCCAGAGCAGTTCCAGGTTATATTTATTGTCCTGATATGACTATTATGTGTGCTCCCTTTTATTCTCAAGAGTCCTCTGGTCACCTACCTACAAATGTCAAATTTTAGTTCTAGTTTTGTCCCTGAAATTAACTATAATAGATTCTCAATATATGAAGATACTCAGTACCCAAAAAAGAAGTACACATAAAGTAAATCCACTTAAAATGGTAATAAAAATCTTATGGTGGAAAGTAAAATATGTTTTTATTTGGCCAGTACATTGAAAATAAAACTTGAAAGTATAGAAAAAGTGTATTTATCTTATATCACTAATAAAATTTAGGTAAGAATTGCATCTTTATGCCAACTCCAAGAATAGCTTTTTTTTTCTTTAGGAGGCAAATTTTTAAGATATGAAATATTGAAAGAACATTTATTATGTCACATTTTACTTTTATAATATTACTATAAAGTGGGTAATTTTTGCAAAAATCCTAAAAAATTTCAACGATTTTCCCAAGGGTTTCTCTTAATTCTCTATTATATTAGTTATTCTTGTTTGAGGTACTGCTTGAGCCATCTTTACATGCTTACCTTTCTCCACTCTCCTTTTGGACAGCCGTGTTTTCCAATGGCTTCTCATTGAATCTAGTAGTTCTCTAATGTCACTTTCATAAACTTTATAAAATCCTTTCTGGTTTGCAAGATAATTTGAAATTTCCCCATGCAGTAAATTTATATTGATTTTGCCTTCTATTGTGGACCATTAATCAACATTAGACAATGTAAGAAAATAAAACACAAAAATATTTTGATGTTACAGGTGTGGTTATACGTCAGTATGGAGCAGCAAAAGTGAGCTTTTGAAACTGAGGGAACTTAGTTAAAAGTCAGATGTATGTTCTGTCTCTACTTTTAACAATAATGACATCAAGTATCATTTGTGAACATTCGCTATATGTTAGGCTCTGTGTTTGACAGTGTGAATAAAGAACTGAATGTATAATCTTGGATATCAATAGACAACTTAAAAAGGAATTTTGATGAATTAAAAGACAAGGAACTAAGTAAGTAAAATGAAATGAGACCTACAGGTAACCAGTGATTTTTCTAATGGCTGGGATATCTGAAGAAGAGTAGAGTTAGCCATGTAAAAATGTGGGTGGTACAAGGAGGCATGGGGCAGAGGGAGTAAATGATCTGTGTGAAGTTCAAAGATGAAAACAGCAGGGCACTTTCTAAGAACTATTGAAATGTTTCAAAAATGGAGAGAGCATAACATGCAAGGAACAGTGGCAAGAATTGGGACTAACAAAAATGTCAAGGCTCAGCATCGGCCCACAAGTACAGCCAAATAACACCAAGCGATTGCAGCTGAATGAGAACTGAGACACAGCCCACCCAATCAGAATCACCCTAACCACCGCCCACAGTTTATGACACTGAGGCACTTTCTGAAAGTTTTTAACTCAGTGTTTTTCTTAAAGTATATATGCTGCTTTTATATTAGCAATAGATAGTTATGTTGGCCTAAAAAACAAGCCTTTGTGGATATAAATACATGTAAAGATGATTGATAGATAGATAGATAGATAGATAGATAGATAGGTAGATAGATAATAGAGAGATAGGCAGAGAGATCTAGACAAAGAGAGAAAGGCAGGCATTCTATTGTGCAAAAGATTTCTGAGTATTCCAATCTGTATTCCTGTATTTTCTCACACCTGCAGAGTGCATCCATAGTCTTGACTATTTTCTTATCTCTAACCAACTAAGATGGGCTCAAGCCCACCTTTCAAATGTAAAATTATTCTGGTCAGTTATTTTGACTAAAGTTTCCATCCAGCAGGGCTACAGTTAGCCAAGAAAGTAAGACTTCTTAAATCTGACCTTGACTATGAATGATTATAAAATTTTATATGAAAGAACACCTTGTAAATCATAACTTTGACTTGTCCTGTCTTTTCAGAAAATGAGAAAAAGCTTTTTTACTGTAAAATTATGTAAATCTCAGGAAATAACCTACTTTGTGTAATTGAGTATCTTAGGTCAAATTCCCTTGAAGCATATTCTGTGACAGGGATTTGAATATACATGATTAATTGATGGACTGCTCTACAGGAAAAGTCCTGTAAGGGAATGATTGAAGCAGGATAGAGAAGAGATAAAAACTGAGCGAGAATGTGGTCTCAGAATGACAAAAGCCCTGGAACATAAATTGTACCAAAGAGTTGTATTCCCTTGAGGCAAGGGCTTACCTTTCATGGTCTCATATTACTCAGCAATTGGCCCTTCCATAGGTGGAAGATGATAATTAAAAACCCCTCAAATAAGAGCAATTTCTACAAAGTAGGTCATTTGTAAGCATTTACAGCCAACACTCACAGTAGCCTGCTAAAGAGGATTGAGTAGGGCACCAAAATAGAGTCCACCACTTGGACTGCCCGAATCCACTTGTTTCTCATATTCTATTCACTCTATCTAGCATCTAGGCATAGCTATTATAGAATTCTGTGGTCACGATTCCTAGAGAAATTTACAAGAGGGGAATCTGTGGGTCAAACTATAGCATCTGGTATTGAAGTTACTCTCTAGACCATAACTGATGTTACTATTTCCATCCTTTACCATCAGCTCTGGACTTCTCTTGCTCTTGGCTTATATTTGTGCTCTTTAAGTGGTCCAATCTAATGGGATGACTCAGATTCTCACTATAAGGGATCTGAGGCCCTTATAAGGCCATGGTTGCTCCTCTTCACCATTTACAGTTAAAATGAGCATAGAAATACCAAAACGTGCCCTATTGAGTTACCTTAACAGCAAATATATTCTCCTCTGCCCCATTATGTAGCAGCATCCTTACTACATATGATAATTAGAGATAATTACCCCTGTCAATGTAGTAACTCCTTTCTGAGCCTACTGGTCTACTGGCGAAGGAGCTCAGAGTCAACAGGAAGCAACCTTACCTTTAAATTGAGTGAAATTCTGTCTTCTGGTGAAAGTATTTTCCCATCTGGGTACCTGTGGAATGGAAAGAACAAATTCCCCCATAAGGCCTCTGGTAGTGAAAGAGAACACAACCACTTCTACTTCCACCCTTTGTTTCCCAGACTCATGAATTCTACCCAGTTGGGATTCAGTCTTATAAAATAACCAACCCTTACTTGTGCCTCAACACTGAGAGCCAGTGGAATTTAGATAATGTGCTAGAGAAATTGGGAGGGTGAATGTCGAAGACTGGTTCATCCACAAGAAAGCCTGAGGTAGGGGTGTGAAAGTAAGAGGCTTATTTGTGTAGTGATTACCAGAAACTCTCACAGAGAAGTGGGGAAATAAAATAGGGAAGAGAAGAAAACCAGTTTGCATGCATTAATAAAAAGGTTACTGCTGTGGACAACTTTGAGTCAATCCCAACAGTGACTTATGGAGAGATAGTGAAATATACCTCCGAGTTTTCCACCTGAGGGGTTAGAAAGTGAGAGTATTTATTCTCCAACTCCCATCTGTAATTGGCTGAGGGATTCTCTTCAGTACTTCCATTTTGCCCTTCCTGCGGGTGACTGAGAGAGTCCTCAGGTGGAGAGTTGTAGAAGCTGGCGGGAAGACGCTGCTGGCGTGTATGGGAGTGATGAATGCCAAGGGGATATGGTAGGGGCCCCAACAGAATGTGTTCAAGGTAGGTACCCTAAATAAAAGGAACTTAAGTTTCTAGTACCAGTGTAACAGGGGCCTATAAGTAGATATTTAGCCTGAATTACTTAAGGGGGAAAAAGTGACATTTCTTATATTTTGTTGATGAACATTTATAAACCTCACAATTGCATTTGGAGTTCACTTTGATAAGGGAAAATAAACTCAGAGTGTTGTTATTCACCACCAGAGCCTCGGGAAAAACAACTGGTCTGGAGTTGAGAATTTGCAATATGGCTCCCCATGGGCCTCGTTTTCTCCCTTGGTGAAAAGGCAAGCACCTAATTCCAAGGAATTTAGTTTCTGTAAAAAAGCATTAAAGTTCTATTAAAGTAAGAGGAATTATAAAATGACACCATAAAAGTTGACAGATCTCAATATGCTGGTAAAGAAGTGTACAAATGGCACGTATCAGAACTGCATTAACCCAGACCCTGTAATTACAGATATTTAATAAAATTAATTTAATAGCCAATATTCCAAAATTGTAAAAGCACATGTAAAAATCCAATAAAATGGAATAAAATTAGAGTGCATTTTAGACTTTTAAGAAAATTATGGACTAGTGATTTCTGCAGCAACCTTGTGTCAAAATAACCCTAGGCCTCATAAACACTCTGAACTGAGTCTGAAATTCTAAAACTAACCAGAGACAGAATCTTTCATGACCAGGGCACGATAACCACAAAAAAACTCCAACAAAAATAATAACACAGTATAATATTACAATAGATATAAGACAATAGTCAGAAGATTTGAGTTTTAGTCTTATCTTCAGCATTATATTCAACACTTCAGACTAAAAAACTTGAGGAGCTCTGTAAGCTTTGCTGAGCTTATTTCCTGTAACTAAAAAATGATACCTTCCTATATACATTATTGTGGGGTTATGGTAACTGAGATAATATATATAAAAGTACCTCATAAATCACATATGTTCAACATGATTAAGGCCTTAGTTTATGCTTCAATAATAAAAGTACAGAGCAGAGACAATTAACCAGATAACAACAAATAAAAATCTCATACTGTGAAATTAAAAAGCAAAGATGGATTCTCAGTAGTAAAGGTAATTTTGTGTTGACCTTTGAAAAAAAAAGAGAATTTTGTCTGTATCACCGTGACTTCTAGTTCTTATATTTATCCAATTCTCCCTCCTCCTGAACAGGTAAGAGGATTACCTTTCTCTGACTGTGTGGAATTGAATGGAGCTATGTGACTAGTTCTAGGCCAGTAGTCTGTCAGCAGAAGTGATGGCTGACTCTACTGGGCCAAAGCTTTAATCGCCAATGCAAAGCCTTCCACCATTCTTTTCCCCTACAAAGGTGACTGAGGAGGCCTCAGCTCAGTGGCAGAACCAAAAGATTCAAACTGCCTGGATAAATGAGTTGCTAAATGGAGGAACATTGCCCTGGAAAGTCACATGGACCCACAACAGATTTTGCATGAGGAGCAAATAAAGCTCTATGAAACTTTGAGTTTGCTTCATTGATTTCTGTCACTGCAGCACAACTCAGCCTATTCTGACTAGTACAATCACTGAGATAATCATTCAGGGCTCCTGTGTTCCTCCTTATGACACAGCCACACAGTTTTGCAGCTGCTTAACTTTAGGTATTTGTATCTCATAAATATCTCATTAATCAAGAAAACTTTTGTATTATTCACCCTTTAATTCACTACTTGTCTTTAGTTGGCATCTTCACAATGCTAGAAAATTTAATTTGTTTAGTAAATTCAATTTTTAAAAAGACTGTTATTTTCCTTTAAGAATGGTCCTCCATAGAGATGTTTACAGGGTCAGTATAGAATTTTTCCACTATCCCAAATTTATTTTATATTAATTACAAAATATGTAGCATAATGCATCTGGCCAATTGCAACATGGTTTCTAAGACTAGCGAATGAAGATTATTTGGTTATTATTTATTTATAATCCTACATTTTTCTAAAAGGATTTGGGACACAAATGATGAATTAATTTCCAGTTTCCTTCATTGGTCTTACTCCATAGCAAACTGCATCGCTATGAACCAATTACAAAAGAATCCATCCATTTATAAATATTATCCAATATGGATTATACATCAGGAGAATGAGCACCCACAAATATGTCTACTATTACCACAAAATCTCCATGACTTTGGGAAAACTGTTTACACCCTATTACTATTTCTACATCTGTTTAATTGGGAATGTGTTAGCCACTCTAAACATGCAATATTGGGAGAGACAGATATCACTAGGGAAAGAGTGTGGAAACTTGTATAGAGAATAAGAAAACATCCCAAAGGACATTCAGCTCATTAGAAAGAGACTTGCAAAGTAAAATGAAAAGAATATATTTTTTAAATTACAGTGGTTCATGAAATTTATATTTGGTTTTAATTTCTCTTTTATTTTTGAAGAATTGACTGAAAGAGAAGAACCGCCATTTAGAATGGTGAGGGTTTGATCATGGGGTAGATTTCTGAAGGGGGAATACTTTGTTTACTACATGACTTTGAACTTGGTCTCTTAAATGCAAATCAACGTCACTCACCTTGGACATATCTGGTTTGACAATTTGGAGTTTTGTTTTTGATCCTTATTCATGGTGAAGACTGATGTAGTAGTTGTCAAGGTGTGGTACCTGGACCAGCAGGAGCAACATCACCTGGGAACCTTTTAGAAATCTACTGAACCAAATATTTGGCATGGGGCAAGTCCTGACTGTGGTCCTGATGCATGCTAAAGTTTGAGAAACATTGAACGAATGGGTCTTTCCTAAGAACTCAGCAAAAAACACCCCTATCTATTAAATGTATTCTAGCATTCAGAGATCAGATACCAATCAAGTACCTATTAAGACATTTTGTAACATTTAGACACATTTTCTGATTCTCTTAGATCAAGATCTGACTCCTTAAGTTTGAAAATGTAACCAGTTTTTATGCTTAAGCAATAAACCCTTAAAAATATGTGATTTATATTGGAAGTGTGACACAATCTTAATGGTAGTATTGCAAATGGTGATGCAATAATTAAGCTTCGATCTCCTTTGGAAAAAAGAAGGAGGGGAAGACGTGAAGAAGGAGGTTACTGTTCAATGAACTGCTCTGTCATTTGCCGCAGTGATTCTTAATTGTGTCTCATTACAGCAAGATGATCATTACTCTACTTGTCTGTCTGATTTAGAGACCACTAAAAGTGTCTTGTAACACGCAGCCATCTCCCTTGCAACAGTCCTTTGGCTCTCACCCTCATTACTCAGAATCTGTCCAATTATTTGTCATTAAAGTAATAAAAACGACTGCAGCAGAAAATGTGGGAGGTAACTGTTGGAGGTCTGCCCGGGGAGGAAGAAAATAATGCAAACTGTTTTCAAGGCACCAGGAAGGTGACATCGTTAATTAAGTGTTAGGGAATATGCAAATCAGTCCTACTCTCAAGAGACTGTAATAAAACTGAGAAAACATTATTATCACTGCAAGTAAGGGAAGGCCGTATTACCCCATCTGGAAGACTGTGTCATTTTCTGGTGGAGATTCAAACAAGAAGGGAAGGGAGCTGGGAAAGAGATGAAGGAGGTGGAGCTGTTCAGGGCCATTGAGTGTGCTCAGGCTGTTAAGCATTCAGAATTAAGGTGTCAACACGGAAGGCCAGTGGATTACAACTTTTAATGAGGGATGTTTGTCTAATCACAGGATTTGAACACCCAATTTCCTCTGCAAAATGACTTACAACTCATCAGCAGTCAGTGTTTTTGTAGGTTAAAGGAAGGGAAGAGGAAGTGAGGGGGAGGCTAACAGCTGGCATAGCAGGCATCTTGGGTGTTGTTTTAAAGGTGGTAATGAAGCAAAGCATTTAGAGGTATGTGGACACTTGATTATTTATTAAAAATATGCCAAGACCAACAGAGAGCTTTGGACCTTTGCTCAAGCTGAAACCTCTACCTGGAATGCCTTTTCTCCATCCTCTCCACCTTGTTACCCTGGCCAATTCATTTCTTAACTTTTGAAGTTAATAGTAATTGCCAATTCCTTGTGAAAACTATTCCTTATTTTAACTTCAGATAAGTATACCAAAGCAAAAACAAAGTGCTTGCTATGCAAACATGCCCTCAAGACAAGTTCTCTTGCTTCCTTATTCTATTCAGGTTGCAGATATTTACATGAAACCTCTCTATGAAAATATTGGACCCATACCTGACCCTAGCGTTTCCCAAGCAGGCTTTCATTTGATCACAAGAAAATTAAAGTCTTCTTAGTAACCTTTAGAAAAAAAGTTATCTTGCATACTGCATTAGTTAATAACTGCTTCTTAATAAACCATCCCAAAACATAGATGCTTAATTATTACTTGGGAGTCTATAGTCTATATGTCAACTAGGTCTATGAGCTTTGGTCACCTGGGGGTTGGGTTATGTGACTCTGCTATTGAGTAGGCTGGGCTTGCTCACATATTTGGGTATCTATTGTCTCTAAGTTCACTGAGAAAGGGCTTAGCTTGGACCACTGAGTTCTCCTGAATGGTATCTCTAATCCTCCAGTTGGCTGGTGTATGCTTGTTCACAGGCTGGTGACAGGATTCTGGGAGAGGGAAAGCATGCAAGAGGTTGAGTATAGGCTTGGAACATGTATGTTCTCATTTTTGTCCCATTTTATTAGCCAGAGGATTAATTCTAGAATCAAGAAGTGGAAATACACTCTACCACCTGATGGGAGGAGCTACAATGCCACACTTCAAAGGGCTGAAGATAGGCAGGACTGGAGAATCAAGGCACTGTATTCCCATTTGTGAGCATGGAGAGAGCTGGATATGCTGAACTGTATGGATCATGAAAGGATCTCACTTATGCCAAGAACCACTCTCAAGAGACTGTAATAAAATAGAGAAAATGAGTTCCTCCCAACCACAGAATGAACTTCCTTGCTGTGTTAATTTCCTGAAGCTGTTGTAACAAATTACCAATGACCCAGTGAATTGAAAAAACAAAAATTTATCATCCACAGTTGTGAAGGTTAAAATCCTGAATCCTCTTCTTGTGTCTAATAATCTTTGTCATTGTATTTGGGGCTCACCCATATGATCCAGAATAATATTCTCATCTCAGAATCTTTAAATGAATTACATCTGCAAAATAAGGTAACATTCAAAGGTTCCAGGGATTAGGACTAGATAAATCTTTTCAGAGGCCATTATTCAGCCTATTAAGTCCACCCTCTGTCCCCACTTAAAGCATTTACATCATTTCCATGTGCCAAATTCACTTCATCCCAAGATCCTCAAAAGTCTCAAACCATTACAGTCATCTGAGTTGACAACTTGAGTTAGTCCAAATCCTCGTTGAATATCAACTCAAAAATCCTAAATCTCATCATCAAAATTATTTAAATTATGTATAGGTGAGACTCTGAGTACAATCCAGCCTGGGCAAAATTCCTCACTATCTGTGGACTTCTGAAATTATAATACAAGGTACCTGCTTCCAAACTACAATGGTGGACAGGCATAATATAACATCTTGTTCAAGGTCACCATTCAGTCCACTACACCTACTGTCACCTCGTTACTGCTGCTGAGTTAGTTGTGAGGCTAGTAAAGCTCTTAATTTCCCCTTTACAGAGTTAAGAAAGCAAAAGAAGAGGGACATGATTAATGTCAGGACTCTGAAACAAAATTGCAAATGATACCAACTTGGTTGCTCATTCCTTATCCTCTCCCTCTCCCGTTCCTCCCCTACTCCAGTCAATGGCTTCAACTGGGAAAGGATATGGGGAATCATGCTTGTAGAGTACTTTAGAGTAGCATTCTGAGAACTCAAAAATGTAAACAGTAAGTCACTCTGGAATCATTAAATCTGATCATGCAAACCCCAATTCTCACTAATCCATGGGAACTCCTTTTCAGTTATCTACTACTGTATAACAAATCAACCCACAACTTAGTGTCTTAAAGAATATTCTGTCTCATGATTCTGGAAGTTGACTACATAGGTTTTCTATTTCACTTGGTATTGGCTAGGGCATTTGAATAACTGAAAAGTCCAAATGGCCTAACTCACACGACTAGAAGTTGGTACTGGCTGCTGGCTGGGGACTGAACTAGGGCTTTGGCGAGGGGCCATATTTCTCCACTGCATGGGCCTCTTCTTGCAGCATTAGGACTTCCTGACAGCATGGTGACTTGATTCCAAGAGGAAGCATCTCAAGAGGAAGGAAGCAAAAGCTGACAATTCTTTAAAGATCTGGGTTTAGGAAGATTAGATTGTCAATTTGACAGAATTCTATGGGGCAAAATAGTCAAAAGACCAACCATATTTAAAGGGAGGAGAAATAAACTCCAGTTCTCCATGGAAGCACATCATGAACATATAGGACCTAGAGAAATTGTTGACAACTATCTTTGGAGGCCAGTTATCACAGTTTTCCTTCCTCTGCCCACCAGCAAAGCTGCCATTAGTGTTTCACAAACATGTGTGGCTGAGTGGGTAAGTGATGGCTAAAATCTAGCTCATGCTCCACTTGCTGAACCACTTATCTTGGTTAGATCAGGGCTGGATCCACTCACAAGAAGGGATGCTTTTTTCACACTTGCCCCGTGGGATGATGGCAGCTTTGTCTACCAGCAGACTCATTAGTTGGCCCTGTAGCTTCCACTATTATCACTCAACAAAATCAAGATTTTTAGCACAGGATTTCTGTAATAGAGCTGAAAGGATGTTGATCTTGAGGTTGGAAGTCCTTTATTTGAGACTGGCATCTGCTACTTACCAGTTAAGTTGACTTAGACAAGTCAGTTATCTCTGCCATGGAGTGTCTTCATCTGTAGAACAGAGATGATAATTCTTGCTCTGATCACTCTCACTGTGTGGTAGGGGTCCAGTAATATACATGTAAGATGACTGTAGAAAATGTAGGCTACTATGTAAAAGTGAGTCTCTTATCTAAAAGTATGCTCACTCTCCCCTACTTTTGCTGTCAATCTCCTATCTTTGTTCAGGAACTGCAACACAAAGGACCGTGAAATGTTGGCTAACAGAAATCTCTCTAACTAGAGGAAATGAGTAAGAATAAGGGCATCGATAGTCATGACAAAAACTTCATATTGGGTCAAAGATCAGATATTACCACTTTCATCCCTCATTTGCTTAGTGTTCTCAACTATGAAACATGAGGAGCTAAGAATCAGTTCTAGTTCCTACATTATTGCATATTTATTTTTTCAAAGCCCTCCAGGAGGAGAAGAAGAATATTACTTGCCCACTTTAAATGAGTGCAATGCCTGTTGAAAACACAAGGCACCAGGTAAATGATAGATAATTACCAAGTCAAGAACACGTTAACATTATGTAAATCACTCTGGCATTTTTCTGTGCTGTGATCCGTTGAACTGTATCACTCTGATGACCAAATAATGAATTAGAATCCAATTATGAAAGCACTGTGTGTTTAGTGCTAACCTTCTCCTACATCTCCTCGGTACCTTGACAACAAGTGCACACACAAAGTGGGTGTGAGTGCATCAGAGTTCTCATTTTTATAGCCAATGAATATGTTTTTCAGGCTTATGCCTCCGAGGATAATTTTTGTACCCCAGTTTGTCACATAAAAAGAATTCATCTGCATAGTGGCCTTGTTCCAAGTCTCTGTGGTAGAATGAATGTAGGTGCCAAAAAATAGCTACAGTTGCCCTTAGAGAAGGGGAACAGAATTCATCCATTATCCAGCATCACATTAATGCAACATGATAGAACATGATATATGAGTGTTATACATATTATCGTTTATTATAAATGATAAGCTGCTACTAACTATATGCCAAAATCGGTGACAAGTACACTATCTATGTTTACTTATTTAACCCTCCTCACCCTAAACCCTACAAGGGAGGTATCCCTGTCCTTGTTTTATAGAAGAGGAATTCAAAGATAGAGAGATCACCTAGTCTGTCCAATGCCACTCAGAGAAGAAGTGCTTGAACTGGGGTTCAAATCAGGCTTTCAAATTTGACATGCTTATGTAGTCCATTATATGGCCTGGCTTCCAGAAAATATGTTCATTTTTCCAATAAGCTTGTTATAGATTTGCAGACTTCATGGGCTTAGGATCACAGGAAGTAATAAATCCCATTCAGTCTTATCACTCCCTACGCCATCTTTAGAGGACAATTTCTGGGTTTTACCTCTCATCTGAATTTCAGTAATGTGATGTAGACTTTCCAAATCAACAGTGCAGAAAATCTCCAGAGAGGTAGAGGATGTCTCAAGGGTGCAGCCCATGTGAGTAGCCTTTGTTTGGACTACTCGTGTCCACTTTGAGACCACCCAGTACCATGGAATATCCCAGAACAAACAAATCCAACCCCAGAAGCACTGGCTAGTTGGTGCTAATTTTACTTTTTTTGTGGTGATGGAGAATTCATGTCACATACCAGATGGTTGTAACCTACAAGAACAATTTTATTAGACTTCCTTGTTTCCCCAGTTTCCTCCTCTTTACCATCCATCCACTTTATGACTTCCTTCTCCCTTTTTCTCTACCATCCCTTAAAATGCCCCTTTTTGATTTAGTTCTTCCCTCAGTTGCAATACCTAATTTACCACAATAAGACTTCATTAGAAGAGAGAATTGGCTAATAAATAATAATTCTGATTTCTTCTCCCTTGAATAACTTACTTAGTAACAATTTAAAGGCATTCCAGAAGGGATACTTTTTTACGTGCATGCTATATATCTAGATGCTTTCATATAAATGAAGAGCTAACAATTAAAATTCAAGATTAATGTTACTATTTTCATTTTTACATAGAAGGAAGTTGAGTCCCAGAGTTCATTGATTTGCTCACGTCTGCACAGTTAATGAGTTGAAGAACCAGGTTAGGGCTCTATCCCCATAAATTTTGCTTGTTCCTCACTAAATGGCTTGACACATAGTCCCCTGTAGATACTCAAAATATTATTGGACTGAATTCATACTTAGTACAAATTAATTTATACTTGCATCCTGGTGTGGCACTCAAGACCATCACTTTAGTAGCTGACAAGTACTTAAGGGCAATAAGAAAAACTGTAATCACAAGGGACAAGCTGTGTAAGTTAGTTGGTGTATGCAAACTCCTTTAAAAGCATCTGAATTTCAGGGGGAAAGAAGTAGAACAAGTTTTACTTTCTAATAAACTGAAAAATATACTCCTAATTTTTTAAATATATTTTCTTAAAAAAAGATTTTATTTATTTAGAGAGAAAGGAAGGGAGGGAGAAAGAAAGGGAGAGAAACATCAATGTGTGGTTGCTTTTCATACACCCGCACTGGGGACCTGGCCCGCATCCCAAGCATGTGCCCCGACTGGGAATTGAGCTGGTGACCCTTTGCTTTGCATTCCAGCAGCGCTCAATCCACTGAGCCACCTCAGCCAGGTATAGTCCTAATTTTTAACACTGCCAAAGCAAAGCAATTACCTTTGGCCTCTCCCATCACTGACAAAAGAGACAAGTTCTGTTTCACTTCTCAGGGAATTGAAATGAGTTTTGAAACTTAGCAAGGTGTTTTAGCAGAGAATGTAATTGTTCCTCAATTGTTGTTTCTTCTTCCTCATGGGACAAAGATAGGTAATAGTTCTCAGCCTCCCACATAATCAAATTCTGGCCAACAGAACATGGGCAGCAGGTCTGCCACTTCCAGGTCTGACCATAGACACCACCTCTACCACCCTCCACATTCTTGCTTTTGGAAGATTTAGAGAATGGAATAGCTGTAAGAGGGAGAGAATCTATGTCCCTAAATATCTTAGTTTGGTTTCCCCTGAAAGCTTCAGAAAGGGACTTAAGTATAAGTGGTGTTTTAGGACGGTGATCCCAGAAAGCAGGATGAGGAAGCAGAAGATAGTGACACCTCCTGAGAGGTCTGCAAATTGCCCCCCCCCCAGAATTGGCTGCCCATAGGGTGGAAGGTAGGAGCATCTGTGTGTCTGTTCTCATCTGTCACAGCCTCATCAGCTAAGAGCTGCCCTCAGGGTTTTACCCCCCTGCTGTTCTAAGTTGTACAAGTGCTAAGGCTGAGTGAGCTCCTCGCACAGCTCCTGAGGGATCATGGAAGTCAAGGATCGCTGAGGAGAGTGCAAGGATAAGGAACAGGGTGTAGACTGGGAGTGAGTTGCTGCCTGCAAGAAATTTTCATACCTGTCAGAGTTGGCAGTCGGAGACACGAGGCCCAAAGGGTGTGGGATGGGGCCCACAGTGTTTCTGCTGAAAGACAATATGTCCCACATTCCTCCCCAACAAACCAACTCACACTGAACCATAACCTGAGCAAAACACAAGCTTTTATTGTGGCAAGTCCCAGAATTTTAGGGCTTTTGTTTTGTTTTGTTGAAATGTCTAGGTTACCCTCATTAAAACAGGTGAGACAGTGGACCTTCTCAAAAAAAACCCAAAACGTCAGAAACAATGATGTTTTTGGTTTTGTCTTAACTGTGATGGATGTTTTATCACCATTATCAGTTAGATGTTAGATATTCAGGTATCCTAGAAGTAAACCATGATAAAGTAAAAGTTACTTTTCTAAACCTCTCTGGCAAGTTGAAAATTTAAGACAAATTTGAACTAGAAAAATTCTTCATTTTTTAAATAATTAAGATTTTTAAAGAATAACAATATTCATAATACTCAAGAAGGGTGGCAAAGTAGTTATGTAAAATAAATAATATGGGAAGTATAAACTGATAAATGTTTCTATTAATTAATTAGTATTAATTATTATTTATTAATGATATATACATCAAAAATATTTTAAAGTTTCTAAGTTTGTATTCTTAGATTCTAAAGCAACCTGATTAAATTTATTTATTTGTATCTTGTCTTACCCAAGAAAGTATTCAAAATTACTCCTCTGAGCCTCCCATAAAGCAGCCCCTAAGGAAATAATCATAAATTCACAGATTTGAGGCCAAAGGAAATAATGTCCCATTATTTATAATAGCATACAATTGGAAATGAACTGGATGCCCAACAATTGGAGATTCATTAAATTATGGCAGAGCCGTATAATAGACTATTATGTGCTCATCATAAGTCATGCCTTAAAAATATTGAATGTCCCCAGGATGTATTCATGCATAATGTTAAGTGAAAAAAGATACAATTTTGCATATGAAATATAGTATGTAACACAAAATATACATACATAAATTAACAATTGGAGAAAAATATATTAAAACATTAATACTATACCAACATTTTAACAATGTAACTGCTTACAATAGGATAAAGGCTAATTTTAATTTTACTGCTTTGATTTTATACTTCCTAAAATTGCCACTATGGATATGGGTATATCTTTCCTTTACTATTGTAAGGTTATTAAAATGTTTTAAATTGTATTTTCCAAGTGTATTTTATAAACAATGATGAGACTGGTTCAGGTACAGTTTGGGTGTGTAGGAAGAGCTGCCCTGAGACACGTGGAGCTTTTTGCTGGCAAACTTTGCACCTGGTGGACAAGGTCATGTAGGGTATGTTATATATAGCATTTAATTAGGGCAAAGTGCTTAAACAGAAACGTTACCATGTTACTCCTTAGCTAAAAACCCCGCAGCTCACCCCTGCCTTCAGAGGAAAGCTCCAGCCCCTTAGCATCCGACCTGCCCTTGCCTCCCCTCACGGCTCTCCTGTTATCCTGCCCACAGGCACCTGCTGCCCAGCCACGGTGATTTATTTCCTGGATGCTCTGGGAGTATGCCGTAGTGCTTTCGGTCTCAGTGCCTTCAGACAGTTGTTTGTTGTGCTTAGAATGAAACAGGAGTGAGAGAAAATGTGAGAGAGAAAAAGAAGAAAAGCCAGTATAGGGGTGCATTATCACAGTTCCTGCTGCATGCCAAGGGACTCACTACACTGGGGACCTTCAGGTACACCTTCCGGGGGGCCTCCCAGACTTCTCTACCCAAAGGACAAGAGTGAAGAGCACTTATTGATGGATTCTGATCTAATATTGTTAAGATTTGTTCCTGGGGTATTAATCCCTTAGATATCTGACATGCATACACACTAGGGCTGCCTCCCTTCCTCCTGAAAGTATTTCATAAGAAATCTAAGACAAAAATCTAAGACAGGTTAGACACCAAATGCAGTGCTGAGGAAGCTTGATTCTTGCAGAGCCTTACTGATAGAGCTCAAGGTATCGTTTGATTTTCAGCAATACCCAGTAATTCAGAGCAAAGTGTATGCTAGGTAAGGACATCTAATTATTTTCAAATACTCAATCCATATGTTTTTATTAAAAGTAATAGGAAAAAGCTGACTTGATTTCCCAATGTGATACACAAAGTCAAACTTCCTATGTCGGAGACTCCCTGGTAATCCTGCTGGAGGGCTCCAATCAAGGAGAAATCGATAAGCCTCTTGGAAAAACACAGCTGGTGGATTGTGTATCTGCCCACCTCTGCTTTACAGGTAATTTCTTGCTGTATTCTCTTGTCCAGGTAATTTCTTGCTGCAACTGGATTTATACTAGTTAGAGGTTTATAAGTTATAGTTTCCAGAGAAATCAGGATAGAGATTACTGTGCAACCTTACAAGTAAAAGAATCTATTTCCTGTTCAGGGTTTAGTTTCACTTGAAGAAAGGAAAATTAAACTATGACTCAGAAGAACTTGAGTCTGTGTAAAAGTTATTACCAGAGGATTGCAGACAGGGATAATAAAGTGTTTGAAGATTCAGCTATGCAGAAGTAAACCCCAAACATGTACACCTTGAGCTGTTTCTTCCAGCCAGGTGCTCCAATTGTAGAAATTTATTAGCATTAGCCTTGTTTATGATCTTTTCCAGACAAGACTAAGAAACAATTGATTTAGAGCAGGGGTGTCAAACTCACTTTCACCGGGGGCCATATCAGCCTTGTGGTTGCCTTCAAAGGGCCAAAATAATTTTAGGACTGTATAAACGTTAACTACTCCTTAACTGTTAAGGAGTTGAAATTACATTCGGCCCTTTGAAGGCAGCTACAAAGCTGATATGGCCCCCCAGTAAAAATGAGTTTGACACCCCTGATTTAGATAAACTCACACTGGTAACCAGTTTTCAGGGGTAGCTTCAGCTTCCTTTAAACAGAACTAATGTATTTGACTCTATTAGCATAACTAGATATTGAATTTGTATTCTAAGCCAGGGGTTTTTGACCTTTGTGTGCTGTGGACCTCTTTGGTGGTCTTCTGATGACTATGGCTTTCTTATCAGAAGAAGGTTATTAAAGTTATAAAGTAAGATACACAAATAAAATATATGTGAGTGCAAAGGAAATGAAATTTATTGAAATACAATTGTCAAAAGTTTTTAACATCTTTTTAAAAAATTTCTGCTGCCTTTACTTCTTTTTCTCAATTCTTCAAGTCCTCATCATTCCTTCTCTTTGTTCTCTGGGTAAAGATGTTGAGGAACCAAAAAATAAACTATGATAGAAGGCAAGAGCCTCTGACTTTCTAAGACTCCAAGGAGCTTTGAAGTAAACCTGCCAGTAATAGAGGAATGCTGAGGAAGGCTAAGGAATCCAGTCAGCTGAGAAAGCACTCAACTCCTTTCACCTAATCTACTTCTAGTAAACCATGGATTCACCTCTTCCCTGGCACAGAATGTGTCTCCCTAATGTGGACAGTGGGCATTATGTTCTGACTGTAGCATTACCCTTCCAACCAGCACCCCATACCCGGGAACTCCTACCCATCACGCCTACCTTGGCTTAGATAATCCATCAGTTCTGGGAGCTTTCACTGACTGCCAGGATTGGGCAAGGTATACTTTGTGTGCCTATTGCACACAACACCAGAGGATTCACCAAGCCATAAAATAATTTCCTATTTACCTAATAATATGTCTGTCCCCTACATTGGCTTCTTCTCAGTGCCTGGTACAAAACCTAAGACAATACACCAAGACGCAATGAGTACTGGTTGGCAAAAAAAAAAAAAAAAATCCTAAGAAGACAGGCCTCCCCCACTACCTTTTTGTTATCACTCCAAAAGTGATATTTGGTGCTATTATACCAAAGCTAGATATTCCCCCTGAAGATATGCAATATGGATGGGATAAGACACCTCTTTAAGATATGAAAAAATTTATATTAATGACTGAGTTACAAAATTTCTAGTTGAATCCCAAATTTATTGAAATTAATAAAAGTTTTTCCTTTTATAGTACGTGATAATTAGTAATTATTCTTATGGCAAAGCTGGAGTATGAGATTTTAGGTATCCAAAAATCTACTTCTAGGGTTGTAGCCAGATAGAACTGCACCCAGATATTCACTGAAAGACACGTGTTAGAAGGTTTGTGTCAGCACCACCCTAGTAATCCCAAATTAGACACTACGCAAGTGCCCAGCAAAGGGAGAATGGAAGAGTAAAATATAATATATTCACATAGCAGAATACTAGAGGCTCACGAGAATAAAGAGACGATATGTAAATATATGGATAATTCTCACAACACAATTTTGAGTAAAGGAAACCAGCAAAAAGTGTACATAGCAGAGGAGTGAGCTAAAAATGGGTGAAATGGGAATCGTGGGGGTTTTTTGTTTCGGGGTTGGTTTGTTTGTTTGCTTGTTTGTTTGATAAATGGTGGTAGGACAACTAGATATCCACACATGAAAGAACAAATCAGGACTCCTACTTTACATCATATATAAAAATTATATTCAAATGGATCAAAGACCAAAATATAGGCATAGATATTCATGACCTTGAATTAGGCAATTTTTAAATTTATATCAAAAGCACAAGCAACACAAGAAAAAATAAACTGGACACCTTCAAAATTAAACAGTTTTGTGCTTCAAAGGACAACATTGAGAAAGTGAAAATACTGCCACCAAATGAAAGAAGAGTTTGAGAAATCATATATTTCATAAGGTACTTGTTTCTACCTTACACAAATGAACTGCTACAATTCAATAATAGGGAGATAATCCATATAAAAAGTGGGCAAAGCAAGTAGACAGTTCTCCAAAGAAGATATACACAAATGGCTAGTAAGCACCTACAAAGGTGCTCAGTACCATAAGCCATCAGGAAAAGGTAAATCAAAACCACAATAAGATACCACTTCATACCCACTAAGAGAGCTATGATTGAAAAGATGAAAAGACAAGCAATAGCAAGTGTGGACAAGGATGTGGAGAAATCAGAACTGTTATGCTCTACCAGGAGAAACATGAAATGGTGCCCCTGCTTTGGAAAATAGTTTGGTAGTTCCTCAAATACATAAACTTATGTGATCCAACAATTCCAGTCCTAGGGATATACCCAAAAGAAATGAAAATATGCCCACCCAAAAACTTATACATGAAAATTTATAGCAACATTATTCATAAAATCCAAAGTGTGGAAACAACCCAAATTTGTGTATTTATGCATGAACACACAAATAAAATGTGATATATCCACACAATAGAATATTCTTCAATGATATAAAAATGAATTGTTGATATATGCTACAATATGAATGAACCTTGAAAACATTATTCTAAATAAAAGAAACCAGTCACAAAGGAACACATACTGTATGATTCAATTTATATAAAATGTCCAGAAAAAGTAGATCTATAGAAACAGAAAGGATTAGTGGTTACTTGGGCTAAGGGTAGAAGAAGATGTTGAAAAGTGATGGCTAGGGGGTCTGAGGTTTCCTTTGGGATTAACAAAAATGTTTTAAAATCAACTGCAATGATGGTTGCACACCTCTGTGAATATACTAAAAGCCACAGAATATCAAGAGAGTGGTTGGCTTTTGGGAAGGCCAGTGGTAACTTGATGGGAACTTCAGGAAGGCTTCTGGGAAGACAGGGATGTTCTGTTTCTTGATCTGAGTCCTTGTTTAAAAGTCACATGAGTATGTTCACTTTGTGAAAATTCATTGAGTGATTTATTTATCATTTTTCAAAATTTTAGCCTCTATATTTTAATGAAATATTTTTTAAAAAATATCTAACTAGGTGTGGTAGGCAAGGTGATTATCACTTGAAACTGTCTACCTCTTAATTACTAAAACTTTTGAATGAGCTACCTTATATGGCAAAGGGAATTTGGGGTTACAGATGGAAAGTTATTAATGAGCTAATCTTAAAGTAAGGAGATAATCCTGGATTATTCATTAGAACCAAAGGTAATGACAAGGTCCTTTAAAGTGGAAGAAGGAGGTAGGAGTGAGGACCCCTGGATGTGAAAATAACGTGGGGAGGACTCAACTCGCCATTCCTGGCTTTGAAGATGGAGGAGGAGCCACAAGTCAAGGAACACAGCAGCCTGCAGAACCTGAAAGAGGCTAGGAAATGATCCTCCCCAAAGCCTACTGAAACAAATGCAGCCCTGAGAGCACCTTGAGGCTCGTGCCACACTTCTGACCTCCAGAACTATGACATAATAAATTTGTGTTGTTTAAACCACCACATGTGTGGCAATTTGTTTCAGCAGCCACAGAAAACTAATCCACATCAAATTTTAAATACTTCTGAAATGAGAATTCATAGATTTTTTTAAAAACATAGTCTTCAGGACCATGTTCATAGTCTGAACATGGAAGAATTACAGAACAAAAATCATAATCCCTAATGAAGCAAAATAATATTGCTTATGAAAACAGACCCAGCACTAACGTTAAACTCTCCTGTGTCCCCAATGTGACCAGTGACAGTGGATCCCAGTAAAGATGAGAGTTAATGGCTAACGTATCCCCAGATGACATAAACCATGGCAGGTGGCCAGCTTCACAAGGTATCAAGGAGTGGGCAGACAAATATGGCTAACTACAAAAAGCAGCAGTGAAATAAGAAAGAGATATGAATGGAAAAGCCTCAGACATTCTCGAACTTACACTTTATGACATGTGGTTGAGCTGTGTTCTCCAACATTTTTCTAAGTTTCAAAGTTTGAATGCCTGATACAATCTTTAAGTCATAGACTCTGTTGCAACACCACAGAAGCCATGTTAAAAGAAAAATGGGACATAATTTTTGGAACATAAGTATACTAAAATTTTTACTCTAGTTTCATTTTACATATGCAAAAATAGTGACTTGAATACGAAATGAGCCTAAAAGTATGATAAGAAAAGGTAATACCAGTCATAAAAATGATTCTGTTATCACAACCTTAAATATATTCAAACAATATTCCTGAAACTCTAAAACCTAGAAAACATGATCTTTATACCACTTCCTTTCCCTTTAACTAGGAAATACTTAAATTATCCTATGTAAAAATCTTCTCTTGTTGTCCAACTCACAAAATTAAAAGAAAAAAAAATGTGGCTACAAGCTTAGGGACAACCTCCTGGATTTTAATAGGCCTAACATTTTACCCAGAAATTAGATAGGATCCTATATAATATACTCACTCTTAGGAGAAATAATAGTTTCTTCCCTTGTCAAATTAGAATACTGCTTTCACATTCTGAGAGTGTCCCCCTGGTTCAAGACAGTATTCACCTGTAAAATCAATTTCCAGATCCAGAGAGTAATGTTTATTCCTAACGCTACTATTCCATGATTCCATGAGAGAACAATTTAGTTCCATCCTGAGACTTTGGGCCGATATGAGAGCAAAGGTCCTGGGATCATAAACTTTCCAACTATGTCAAATCCCAAAACTGAAAGGAGGAAATAAGGGCCTTTGGGCTCCTTTCTGAAGCTCATCACAGTCTTTTCTTGGTGGGTTTTGGAGATATAAATTGCCTCCTGCTGTGTGCTCTTTAATTTTCTACCCTCATATTCTACATGAAGAGGGACCTGAGAAGGTTAACCCACACACGGTATGCATTACCCATTGCCCTTTTCTGATTTCAAATTATATATATAATTATAATTATATAATTAGTATATAATTAGTAAAAAAGGAAATCCATGCCTTCTGGTGATGAAAAATTAGAAAATCAATAGGTGGTTGCCTCTGCTGAGGCTCAGGGGGATTTCAGGTCGTCAGCTGGGGCTGCCAGTTATATCTGAAATGACAACATAGGCATCCTCCTCAGGCCTCAAAGCTCTGAGCAGATGCCCCACTTCTAGGCTGGCTGGCTCAGAAGATCTGCAAAGAGAAATGAAATGAAGAAATTGACCTGTGAAAATGTAGGTAACAACAAAAAAGCAAAGCCTAGAAAACAAACAAACAATAGATCTGCATACATTTCTGAAAATGAAGAGAAGTTATTTTCTCCTACTCCACCCCCCTCCCAATGATGCATTTCTTCAAGCGCTGTTTGCTAGTTCATATACCAAGAAGGCATGTTTAGGAAGTTGTCATGGGGCCGCCCTCTTAGGTGTTGGAGGACATACAGCACTTTTTTTACCCTAAATTGTGTGTTGGCTTGATTTTACGACCTGCTTGCACAGTCCTGTATTCTTTTAGTGCTGTTTGGGGGACAGACACATTTATTGATGTACAGAGCTTTCTATGTCCATAAACTTCTGCATATGGGGACTTGAATCAACCGTTTTGTGTAAATTTTTTCACTGACACCATCCTTTTCTAAACACTGGTAACCCATGGTCAACTGAAGAAATAAACAGCAGGCTCATGTGTTTGTATTCAGTCTGTTCCCTGTGTCGTAAGACGCTGTGTAGCGGACAGCTCCGGCAATGCATAAATAAACCATGGTTGTATTCATTCGCTTAGGGTTACAAACAGTGGAATCCCAGAATTGTTTGGTTCCACTTGAAGCCTCAATTATTGCTTTTAAAAATATATACTATTTAATTGACTCCACTGGATTTGATCCCCAAGATAGGTGTAATGTTCCATGTAACAAATTAGTATTTTGGAATCGTGTTTTAATTTGTGCAATAGAAAATTAACCTAGATTGAGATCACAGGTGTTCCTTTGAGGTATTTTTTAACCTGGTTTCTTAGAAGTTAAACATAACTGCTATTCCTTTGCCTTTCAAAATGCCTACTAGGGAAAGCTCCTCCTTCTGATCTAGCTCACTGTTTAAAAGCAGGAGCTGTGGAAGGAGCGGGACTTAGATTCCACATGATTTCTCTGGGTCTCGATTCCACAGCTTATTAAAGAGGATTATTTGTTCCTACATTTGAAGATTGTCATGAGGAGTGCTATACTTTGCCATGAGCCTGACTCACACTCTACCTCAGGTCTCAGATTTATCTAGGATTGTAACCCTCGACCCTGGGCTAGCACTCCACTTATATATGAGCACTCCCATCAAACATTCTATTTGCTTCATTATGTGGCTCTGTATTATTTGTACACATGTCTGAATCTACTCTTACCACTTTCCCTCCCCTTCTCTCACCCTTCCGCATATTGCTGACTATACATTTACTGAGAGTAGAACTAAATCTATATTTTTTACAGCTTGTTACAATCACTGATGCTATTCAACAATATGTTCATTTGTTTGCCCTTCTGGGCACACAGTGGAATTGTACTTCCTGACAGTTTGTGAGGAGTGAGTTCATGTGACCTTTTGACCAATGAATTGTCAATAGAAGTAATGAGAATCACGTTCAGGAAGGAGTATTTAGTTGCTGGTTTGATACACTACATGGTCTTTATCTTTCAGTAAATGGCAACACTCAAAATAGTGGCTACCTGCTGACTCAAAATGGTCAGCCTGATGGACTACAGGGAGCGTGATGGTCCATGATGGATGCATATAATGAATAAGATATAAACTGATATTGATTTATGTTGCTGATATTTTGAGGCTATCTGTTATTGTTGCATAACTCAGCCCATCCTGACTGATCGCAGATATATCCCTAGTCCCTGACATAGTGACTAGCCAGATTGTTACTCATCAAACACTAAGCAGGATATGTACTCATTAGCATAGTTCACAAAACAGCATCTTTGATTTCCTTGTGCTCTAAGTTCCCTTAAACTTGGGTTATTTTTGTAGCTACGAGGATGAAAGGCCCTTTCCCTCTATTTGAGCCATGGCCAAGTGTACAGTAATCACTATCTGTAGAAAATGTCTCATGCGGCCTGCCTTCAATCGTGCAGCAACAAATCATACTGGGTAAGAAGTGGTACTAAGAGAGCTATGAGATGAACTTCCAACTGTCTCTGCAGGTGAAAGAAACTAATATTTTCTAAACCTTATGTAGTGTAGGGAAACCTCCTGGCCAAAGTTAAGAAACAAACTTATTAGTGTCACCAGCAAGAACTGAATAATGTGTTTTCTTAGAAAACCCAACATGCCATGGGTATATTTTTTTCTCTCTCTATTGCCTGTTGATTTGAGGACCCTCATGAGTCATTAAGCTTCTTGAGTACTTGAGATTTTTGGAGAGCAATTATGGTTAATTACGGAAACAGTGAGTTTTTTTCCTCCTTCCTTCAAAGATTTTATAAACCAATGGATGGACAGATATGAAGTACACATTCATGCAAGAGGCTTTTGGACTATGGCCCTGTATAGATGACCAGATAAAGACAGAAAGTGAAGATAATGAGAGAAAAGATGGGATAAAAGGGAAAAAAGTTCAGAAATAAAAGAGAAAACTGTTAGCTTCAGGAGAAAATATAAAGGAATGACTTTTAGAAACCAAAACAGATAGCAGGAAATCTGGTAACAAAACTATTAAACAAATGAGCAGTGAAATGAAGGAGGGAATGCAACACACCTTTTAAGAGAGAACTAAGTTGGAGGCATCAGTTTACTGTGGCCAAATATGTCAGACAGGCGAAATACAGACAACTACCACCGATTAAGCAAAAAGGGTAAAAGATTCGTGGATATGGACAACAGTGTGGTGATTGCTGAGGGGAGAGGGGCATAAGGGGACTAAAAGGTAATGTAAAAAAAAAAATACAATAAAGATTAAATTAAAAAAATAAAGGTCATGTCTTAACAGAGCAAAGAGGAAAGAGATGGTGAGTATTACAATAATTCATGTTAACAACCCACTCAAAATGGTAACTAAAGCAAGGGTAGGACTATTTCTGCAGGACTTATATTGAGAATTTGCTCAATTGTTTGGTTTTACCGGTACAAATTGGCCCCAGGTTGTAGTTACTCCTCCACACAACCACCACCTCTAACACCCAGGGTTCTGCAATTACAAAATATGTCTGTGTTATTTCCTTAGGATGAATTCTTTGCCCATAAACTAGGAATTCTTTTCTTTCCTCTTTTTTCAATTACAGTTTACATTCAATATTATTTTGTATTAGTATCAGGTGTACAGCATAATGCTTAGACAATCACGTACTTTACAAACTGTTGCCCCTGATATTTCCAGAACCCAACTAGCACCATAGGTAGTTTTTACAATATTATTGACTATGTTCCTTATGCTGTACTTTACATTCCTGTGATTGTTTTGTAACTACCAATCTGTACTTCTCAATCTTTTCACTTTCCTCACCCAGTTCCCCAACTCCCCTCCCCTCTGGCAGCCATCAGTCGATTCTCTGTATCTATGAATGTGTTTCTGTTTTGTTTGTTCACTTATATTATTTTTTAGGTTCCACATATAAGTGAAATCATATGGTATTTGCTTTGCTCTGACTTATTTCACTTAGCATAATACTCTCTAAGTCCATCCTTGCTGTTGCAAATGGTAAGATTTCATTCATTTTTATGGCTGAGTAATAGTTCGTGGTATATACGTACCATTGCTTTTTTATCCATTCATTAAGTGATGGGTACTTGCGTTACTTCCATAGCTTGGCTATTGTAGATAATGCTTCTATAAACACAGGGGTGCACATATTCTTTCAAATCAGTGTTTTGGGTTTCTTCTGATATATTCCCAGAAGTAGAATCACTGGGTCATAGGCAGTTCCATTTTTAATTTTTTGAGAATCCTCCATAATGTTTTCCACAGAGGCTGCACCAATCTGCACTCCCACCAACAGTGCACAAGGGTTCCCTTTTCTCCACGTCCTTGCCAGCACTTGTTTGTTGATTTATTGATGATAGCCATTCTCACAGGTGTGAGGTGATATCTCATTGTGGTTTTTTAAATATTTTATTAATTTATTTATTTTTAGAGAGAGGGGATGGGAGAGAGAAAGAAAGGGAGAGAAAGACCGATATGCGAGAGAAACATCAATAGGTTGCCTTTTATACATGCCTGGACACAATCAGGGACTGGGCCCTCAGTCTAGGCATGTACCCTAACCAGGAATTGAACTGGTGACTTTTTGCTTTGCAGGACAATGCCCAACCAACTGAGCCACACCCATCAGGGTTCACTGGGGCTTTAATTTGCATTTCTGTGATCATTAGTGAAATTAAACATCTTTTCACGTCTATTGGCCATCTTTATATCCTCTTTGGAGAAGTGTCTGTTCATGTCCTTTGCCTATTTTTAAACTGGACTGTTTGTTTTTCGATGTTGAGTTGTATAAGTTCTTTATAAATTTTGGATATTAACCCCTTGTGAGATGTATCATTGATGAATATGTCCTCCCATTCTGTGACCTGTCTTTTCATTTCATTGATGGTTTCTTTTGCTGTGAGAAAACTTTTTAGTTTAATGTAGTCCCATTTGTTTATTTTTTCTTTTATTTCCCTTGCCCAAGGAAATATATCAGAAAAAAATATATTACTAAGAGAAATGTTTGAGATTCTATTGCCTATATTTTCTTCTAGGATTTTTAAGGTTTTGAGACTTACATTTAAGTGTTTAATCCATTTCAAGTTTATTCTTACATATGGTATAAGAAGGTGGTCTAATTTCGTGTGTGTGTGTGTATCTGTTCAATTTTCCCATCATCACCTATTGAACAGACTGTCTTTACCCCATTGTATGTTCTTGACTCCTTTGCCAAATATTAATTGACCGCATAGGTGTGGGTTTATTAGTATCAATGTCTCATTGATCTTTATGTCTGTTTTTATGCCAGAACTTGGAATTCTTGAAGCTCATTGTTTACTGACCAACCTAAATTCTAGCTCAGCTAAGAAATCAATTGGGAGAACGGAGAAAACAATACCCGGGTACAGTGAGGACCCACGCATAGCATTTGGCTACTATATCTCATTTCTTACTTTCCTCCACTTTTTGAAGATCCACAAGCAGTTTAAGGGCAAAAAGATAAGCTAGGATATTCGGAAAATATACAAATTCATGAAGTTCATTAGGAAAGCGAGGAGGATGAAGAGGAAAGAGACAAGACAATGATGGCGTCAGTGAAGCACATTCCCCCTGAGGCACCCCGAGAAGGAAGTTGTTCAGCCATAAAACAGAGACAGTTTATCTCTATGCATGACTATTCTTGAACAGACCAGAGCTCTTCTCAAAATCTTTGAAAGAAGTTTCAAAACCAAAGAGGAAAAGTTCTTAGAAAACTCAGTCACATTGAATCAGAAAACACATGAAGTTGGAATAGAACTGAGGAAGGCTTTAGTACCACACGAAAATAGATTGAGAATAAAGTATTGAGCGGAACTACCAGTCTCAGACCAAAGTGGTAGAAATGGCAGATTAGGTTCACTCAATCATCCGTATTTGTTACTTTTAACATGAAATTAAAACTAATTTCCAAATACACTTTTATAAAAATAATATTTATATGTAGTACATATATAAAGACAAATCTCACACATATATATGTATATATACATACATAATATATACAAATATTATATACTTATTATATATTATGTATATATACACACATATATGTGTGTATGATTTGTATGTGTATACATTTTTGTTTGTTTTTTTCAAATAGAGTAATTCAAATTGTTGTTCTTCCAAGACTCTGAGTAACATATTTCACCTTGAAAGAAACATTCTGGTAGAGATTAAATTAAGAGCTCAAAAACTCATAAAAGGAACCTTGGTAATGAAAGCTTCCTACAGGCAAGGACATTGGAGATCTGGTACCCAGTAGGTGCATGATAATGGTTTGCTGACTGAATAACTGACTTACAAAGTTATGAAGAAAAGGAGTCATCATTATAGTTAAAATATGTTCTTGTAATGAAGGACGTCAGTGACAATGAAGCCATTGTTTGCTTTCATTATCTTCTAGTGGAAAACTATTGTCATAATTTTTAGATTACAAAGGAAAACACCATACCAGCAAAGAGAAAAATCATGGGTTCAAAACTCAGGAAACCCAGTGAAACCCAGAGGTGCAGTTTTTGATGCCTACAACTATATTCTTTATCTCATTCCTCTGCTGCTTCCTGTTGGCACGAAATGAGTTACATACCCTCCCTGAACTTGACTTCTCATCTGCAAAGTAAAATTGGTGACTCACCTTCACCTCCACTCCAACCACATAATAGAAATGTCAAACAAGCCCTGGCTGGTGTGGCTTAGTGGACTGAGCACCAGCATGCGAACCACAGGATTGCTGGTTCAATTTCCAGTCAGGGCACATGCCTGGGTTGTGGGCCAGGCCCCCAGTAGGGGCAGCACAAGAGGCAACCACACAGTGATGTTTCTCTCCCTCTCTTTCTCACTCCCTTCCCCTCTCTCTAAATATAAATAAATAATTTAAAAAAAAAGAAATGTCATAGAAGAAATTAGAGGGAATAGGGCTCAGAACTCAGGAATTGAGGAAGCTGAGTCTACACCATTCACTCCAAGCAGAACCTCCAACATGACTGTTGGATAGGATGTTAAAGATTCTAAAGCCACATCAACTGGTAGCGGAGGAGGGAGGGGGAAGCTCATGGAAGAGGCAAGAGAAGGACCTCATAGAAATACCAGAAAGGAACTAACTCCTTGTTCCATCCTTTTGCATGAAAAGCAATGTACTTCTGCTTTACAGGAACAAAAAGTGGTCCCAATATCATTTCTACAATAAGATGTTAAGGGGAGCCCTGGATGGTGTGGCTCTGGTTGAGCACCAGCCTGTGAATCAAAGGATCACAGGTTGGATTCCCAGTCAGGGCACATGCCTGGGTTGCAGGCCAGGTCCCCAGTAGGGGGTGTGCAAGAGGCAACCACACATTGATGTTTCTCTCCCTCTCTCTCTGTCTCTCCCTTCCCCTCTCTAAAAAATAAAATAAAATCTTTTTAAAAAAATGTTAAGGGGACATCAGATACATTTGTGAAAAATAAAAGGGAGCCAATTAGTGACAATGAATCAAAGACAATGTGTCCCTGGTAGTCTTGTTAGAGTGATCACACCCTAGGGGATGGACAAAGTGAAGGCAGAGTCAGATGATCTGAGATCCATCATGGACCTCAAAAGAAAGCTAGGATTCTAAAGATGCAGCTATCGGCCAAGGATGATATTTTAGTCAGAACTGACAGAAGGAGAAAAGGCAACGAGCAGTAGGATACCTCTGGCTGGTGCTTAAAGCAGTGCATGAGTTGCCACTTCGTTAGAAACTCATTTGCCATCTGAGAATGGAATAAGCAGATGTGAGGCTAAAAAAGCAGGTTGGGGCTTATTGTAGAGGACATTGGTGTTGAGGTGATTAATTTACTCTTAACTGGTAGGGGAAAGTCAAGCCATTGAAAGTTTTCACTGACAAACTCTCCTTCTTTATGCCAAGAACTAGACTGAGAGTAATATACCTGGGATCTGTCTATATTAGTTTTATCTATATTATTACCTTGTATCACTCTCAACTAACAGTGTAAAATTTAGAATTAACTAAGGGTAATACATGATGACAGTATCCTTGGCTGTGAAAATAAATTCACGAAATATGAACACATACACATAGAGTTTTTAAATAGATTAATTTTCATTGCAAATGAACATGTGTTATAGTATTACTGCTCATCTAAATTCTGCAAGTCATTTTAATGTAACAGAAACTAACTGACCCTGGTTGACTGTGAAGGCAAAAACTGGCGTGGGGAGTGGCAATGTCACAGGGGTGTCATTTTCTTCCCCCACAGACAAGATACAATTACACTGCTATATGAATGAAAGAAGAGAATGAATGACTTTTCCAGGAAGATAAACCAAATGTTAATTTCATATAGTCTAAGATGTATGAGGATCATCAAGTGTTTTTATTTTCTCAAAATAAAGCTCTTAAAGTCAAACTTGGGAGGGTGAATCCTAAAGCTGCTCAGAGCACCGATGCCCTCATGTGGGAAAAACACAGTTCACACAAATTTCAGCCTCTAAGAAGTACCAGGCACGTGGGGGCATTCTGCATTGTAACAGGATAGAAGAAATGGATGGTTCCTAAAGTGATTATCAATGTACATTTAGAATTCTTTTTTCTCATTAACATCCTTTGGCATCACTGTTTAGCATACAGGCCGCCAGAAATCAGCTGGTAATGCATAGGAATGCTATAAGTCATTTTTCTTAATATGTATAAGAATTTTTTAGCTAATTTTCAGTTAACATAAAAATATAATAAAGATTTGAAAAACAGCATTAAAGGTATACTTTGAGGATCTCTTCATTATATCTCTTTAATACGGTCCATTCCAAGGGGCTGATTTATTGAATCAGGAGTGTATATAAACCTAAAAGCATTCCAAACTTCCAGCAGGGCCACAGCCTAGAGTTTCTGAGCCTAATACCCCAGGAGAAAAATCCATTTGCAATAAAGAAAACTGACCCTAAAATTCAGCCTGTTCTCATCACTGTGCAAAAGTACTACCCCAATTTGCTCCTTTGGTGTTAATACACATTTTGGAACCTAGAAGAAAATGGTATATAGCAAAGAAGCCAGAGAAGGGGCAGTTGGAAGGGTAGGAGGAAATTCAGAATGCTTCTAGTCACCCTATTTTATTATAGATGTTCCCACCTAGTCATACTCCCCAGTCTAGAAAGATTCAGTATATCATACCAACTTCATAGATAGGCACTCTCTTCTCTAGACCTGCCTGCACAGACTCAGACATAAATTTTAAAGAGTCATTACAAAGAGTGCACCACAGTTGGATGCTCAATACCTAAAGCCTCGTCGTAGGCACTGCAAGAAATACGTTGCCTTTGTTTTGATCATATGTTGTTCTAAGGCCACAGATACCAGAAAATTTAGCTTTCCCTTCCTGTGTTCTGCTACATTATTTCCCTCTTCTCTCTCACTTTTCTATTCCCTCTACCATATAAAACACACTACCTGTCAATGACAACCTGGTGTAAGGGGGGCATAGAGTTTTATTTTATAATATAATCAGTGGTCACTTAGAAACAGATGTCAGTGACCCTGTGTGGAGAAGGACTCTGAGATTGTGACTAAGCTCATTTGGAAAGCATACTGAAACTGAAAACTAATGCCTTCTTTGACTATAGGTGTATATGGTCATGTGGGGTAGGCAACAGAGGGGCCTGTGTAGCATTAGTGCAGTTTAGATGGAGATATGTGTGTGTGTGTGTGTGTGTGTGTGTGTGTGTACATATCCACACACACACACATACACACACACATACATACATATATATAGCCCCCTGGATTCCTCACCATTCTCTGATGATATGTCAGTCTTTGTACTTCCTGTATCTTCTCTTCTCCACTCTAACGAATTAACTCCTATTCACTCTTTAAGACTCAACTAAAATGCTTCTGCATCAGTTGTTCATTCCTCTTTGGTCTCATAGCACACTGTTTATGTATCTATCTACAGGTTTGTAATTATTAATATGCATGTACCACTAAGCTGTGTGCTACAGGAGGGCAGTAACTTTGCCAAATTCAAGTTTCTTTGTAGCCTAGAAAAGTGTTCTTTGAATAACGGGCACCAGTTCTTCCAGGAAGAAAGGAACAGAAGGATGGAAATAATGGAGGTGTTCTCTTTCCCAGGAGTATGTGCTACTTTGCTTAGTATCAGAGGAACCAAAGTTTCATTTCCTATTAAAGGGTTTTCAAGCTTCAAAGAGAAGGTGGGGTAGCTTCTTCAATTTCCCTATGGTCACCAGGAATAAATACTCAAGTCCCTTGATCAAAACAAGACTTGGTCTTTCATTTTAAATTTTTTCACATTTTTAGTGAGCCTTCTATATTTCCACAAAGCCTATTATGTGTATCACATTTGCCTCTTTGTCCTCAAATCCATTCTCTGCTTTCTCCTGCTCTGGTCTGAACTCCAGGAGTGGTTATACCTAGAAATCCCATTTTCATTTGGGCTCAGCCAATGGGAGGCATTAGCAGGAAATGTAGGCAAGGGATAAGGAAAATTCCAGAGTCTCTCTTTTTCAATCTCTCTCTCCCCCCACCCCCTTCTTTCTCTCTCTTTCTCTCTGCTTTAAGCAATGTATTCATTGGTGGCTGCATCCTCTCTGTGGTCCCTGCTTCCACAGGTGAGCTCTTTTTGTCTCCCAGACTCTGATAACACCAATTCCTTCTCTCTTAGTCTTTCCATCTCAAGCAGTGAGAGCAATTCCCTGCAGCTGCTAATCTCTGCTGCTGGCTTTGTCACCAGTTTTACCAATTCTCTTACTTGTTCCCCATATTGAAGCCCATCTAATAAACAATTTGATACCGACTCTATTTTCCTCACATGCCCCTGATAGATGCACTGTGCTAAAGCTGTTCATATTTGCCTAGAAATGTTGATCATCTTCTAATCAAATGGGAACACAGGAGCATTCTAACGGTCACTGTGCACTATATAGGACTGCAGAAACATCAGGAAGTACATCAGGGGGAAGAGCACACTGAGAATCCTGTCCAGGGTCATTATTATTGGACCAAGGGGAAAAATTTAAAAGACATAAAATGGTGATAGAATTAAGGAGTTTGGCATAAGAAAATATGTGTAAATCCAAATCCACATTTATAAAAAGTCCTCCCATGTCCTGTAAGATGTCAAGTGGGAGAGTAGGATGGAAAGGGCAGAAAAAGATTAACCGTGCAGAAACTCATAATGGCCCCATCCTCCTGCTACAACTCTAGAGAACATTGGCTTATTACAGAAAAACTGGACCAAATGATGAAGGAATTCCAGAAACATCACAGACCTGTCCACATTTTTGCACAGTGCAATGTGTTAGGGTGGTTGGTGACACAGGCTGTGAAAGAATTCACAAAGAGAAGAAAGTGCAAAGAATAATGGTTTTACTTTACTTTCCCGAGGGAGGGAAAGGGCTAGGTGCAGAGAAATCAGCACCAGCACCAGCACTGAGGAGTTAGGGCTTTGAGGTTTTGTCCAGTAATGGGGTGGTTGTAGAGCAGGATGTTTCAGCTGGGCTGCAACTTGATTTGATGTTGTCGTTGGGTGCAGAGTCCAGGTTTCCCGTTGTTGTGGTCTGGTATGTCCTGTTTGGTGGATTCCGGGAGCCTCTGGACCTTCAGGGCACTTCCAGTAATTTTCTAGTCCTGAAGATAAAGACTCATAAAACAATTAGGATCAGTCATGCTTTATCCCATAAAGTTTATGGGGTCCAACCAGCTTTGGGAAAGAGGGCTTGAGAAAGTGGCTTTTGTCTTATTACAGTGGAGCATGGCACAGTTTGAGGAAGGAAGCGCTTTCTGTATTTCACATTTACCGGCACATCTTCGGATTCCAGGGCAGAAACTCCCTCAGTTGGGGACAGGATGGGGGCAGACCCTAATGCTCTGTGGTGGTTGCATAAGGGGTTGAAAAAACCCAGTTGGAATTTCCACCAGTCACTCTCTCAATTAGCAGTTAAGACAGGGAAGGAGAAAGAAAACCAGAGCAGACAGGATGTGCTCTATTTCATTCCTCAAACTGGATTTTTAGCTGATGAGGCAGGGTCTGGAAATGAATGCCATTTGCAGCTGCATACCAGAGATGACTGAAAAGCTCAAGCACAAAAGGAAAAGCTCAAAAGCTTTGAGGCTTCACTCTAACTCATCAACACATTTCCAACCAATGCAAGAGCAGCGGAACAAAGTAAATCGAAATGATAATTTTTGTTCTATTGCATAAAACCTTACTATCCTATTCCATGGATGTTTACTTTCCATATATAATGACATTATCATTATTTCTCACATATTTTGTGAGCATTTTTATCTGAAGATTCATTGTCCCATCATTAAAGCAAACTATTTTTTTTTTACATTTTGAAATTATTTTTGTTCCATCAATGGCCCTTGTTTTCTTTTTCAGACTATATATACATGACTTCTAAATTTTGCTCATTAGAATCTACAATTTCCTCTGAAATTTCTTATATTTCTTTGTCTTCTTCCTGCTTTTCTGTCAAATTTTCTTCAGCTTATTCCCATTTTGATGATTTAGACTTCTACCATACAAATTCTTTACTTCTTCTAATTCATTTTCAACTTCCATAATGCAACTGTTTCCTCTATTTTCCACCCTTTTTTAGTTCTTTTAATATCCCATCCTGCTGTCTTTTTGCTTAGGAAGTATTATGTGTTTCTTCGTTATTATTTTTGATTAGTCATCTTTAAATAAATTTTATTTTTGCTGGACCTGCTGTTTGCTATCAAAAATTCTAACAATATCAGAAAATAAGAATACTTCTTCAAGTACATATACCTCAAAAAGGATCCATTAATAGCAAAAATGGGGAAATATGTTTGCTATCACAATTATTATTTCACATTTTCTGGAACTGCTAGCCAATGAAGTTAGTTAAGAAAAAATTATTTAATTTGGGGAAAAAAAGAACAAAAACACTGAATTGTGTTCCAAAGGTCTCTCCAGAAAAAGTCCAGCCATTGTTAATATAATGAGAATGGTTTGCACAACATCAACATAAACTGGCAGCCAAGAAGAGTGGACTGCAATGCACATGCGTGACCTGTGACAACTTCACTGTACCAGTCAGTGGGAGCAGTAGATGCTGTTGAGGGAGCATGTGTACTGTGTGGCCGTTGCATTCAAAATGACTGAGTAAAGCAATGAATCTGTATCAAATTTTGCATTAAGCTTGAACATTTATTCACAGAAACTATTCAGATGATTCAGGAGGCTTTCGGGGACAATTCAATGAATGCAGTGCAAATAAAAGTGTGGCACAAATGCTTAAAAGTGGTCAAGAATCTGTTGAAACGGATCCACATTCCAGAAGACCTGCAGCAAGCAGAACACCTGAGAATGTTGAATGTGTACAGGCTGCAATCAACAAAGATCGGTGACTGACAGTGCGAGAACTAGAAGCTGATCTGGGAATTCCAAAAAGTACTGTGTCCAAGATTTTGATGCACGATCTTGGCATTAAACGTGTTGTAGCAAAATTCATTCTGTGGCTTCTGCAACCAGAGCAGAAGGAACATTGTGCTGCAGTTGGGAGAACTGTGTTAGGTCCCAAGGTGCCTACTTTGAAGGGGACTGAGGTGTCATGGTCCTGTGTACAATGTTTCTTGCATCTTCATCTTCTTCCATAAAAGTCTCTATTTTTCATATTACATGGCTAGATACCTTCTGGACAGTCATAAGATTCATAGAATATGCCAAAAGAAGCATCCAAAACAAAAAAGTAATACAAACAGTAAGAATTTGATAAAATGCCTAATTACAAAGAAATTATATCATCATTATATATATCTTCCCACTATATTGAAAATACCCATTAGTATATTTAAGAAATTATAAGAATGATTGTTATTTTAATCAGAATTTGTTTAATAGTATGTATAAGAAAAATAAATTTAAACAATAAAGAAATTTATTAACTCACATACCCAAAATGTTCACAGGTAGAACAGGTATTCAATACGGTGGCACCATATTAATAAATATCCTCTTTCTGTTGATCTTTTCTTATGTCCTTCAGGCAAGATCATCTCTCCTCCAGCCACTAAACCAAAGTCCTGGATTTCTCTCTGATTGGCTCACCTTAAGTCAGTCAAAAACCTATCAACAAGTCCTTATGACTAACATCATTCTATGTATTAATTGGATTCAACATGGATGATGTGTCCACCCATCTTGAACCTCGCATTGTAGCAAAGGGGTCTAATTATCCACCTTTGCAGTTGGGGGTGGGAGCCACCACAGCCAAACCTGCTCTTTCATAATAAGGTAGGGTGAATGGAGTATTAAGGAAGCAATCACAATGATGATGGTGATATCATGATAATAATATTGACAGTGCCAATAATAATAACAGCTAAATTGTACCAAGTATTTAACATGGACCAGTCATTTTGCCAACCTCATTCTTTTCTGATTTAAATGCCTTAACATCATTTGGTTCTTGTGTAAACTCCAGGAACACTATTTACATAAAGTACTTATCACCTAGTAATAAAAATTATCATCTGAAGAAGAATAATAATACTAGTTGTTATAGGAGAAGGAATCATAGTAGCAAGACTAATATTAGCAGCAATGATAATATTATATAGGTAAGTACTGTTATTCTCCTAACTTTGTACGTGAGAAAACTGATGCCCAAAGAGGTTATAAGTATTTAAGGTAAATAGAGGTTACATTAGTTTAAGATAAGTCATAGAATTAAAATTCTAACACTGATTTCTCTTGCTCTGAAAGAAATATACAAGGGCTATATCAAGAAAAAATGGCTCAGAAACAATAGAATGTGAGAATAAATGGAAAGTTACACCTTGTTCTTGAAAAGGAAAGCACTATATTTAAAAGATTAAAAAACTGTTTTGCTAAAATCACAATGAAACTATGTGCATATGTGTCTGGTGGCACCTTGTTTTGTGAGGGAAGGCAGAGGGAGCAATGCGCACTGAGTATCTCATTTACTTTCGTACCCACCTAGCCCCCTGCAGTTAGGCCAGGGTAGGTGACTAGCACAGGACCCGGACTGCCCCGGACCGTATCTGCTAGCTGTTTGCAGGTGTTTACATTAAAATACTTTACAACCCTGGTAACAGTATGAGTGACACTTGTTCACAGACATGCCAATTCTGTCCGGTGGAGAGACAATTGATTCCCTCATTCCTCAAAAAGACAAGTTCTGCTTTTATTTGTAACTTTTTTACATGTCTTATTCAACTATGAAAGTGTGGTTATTTCCATTTCTTTGTACCAGTTGTAACATCTTACTGGTCTTCTCATTACTTACTGAGTTAAATAAAATCTTTGACTTATGTTCATTTTAGTCTAGTTTGAGACTCATAATTATATACTCTTTAAAATACTTTAAAAGAAATAAAGATAAATATTCAAACTGAGTCTAGCCCAAACCCTCACATTTTGTATGTGAAGGAATTGAAGCCGTGAGAGATGAAGGGCTGAAGCACAGAGGTTTCAGCTCAACTTTTCTCACCAAAGAAATCCTCTTTATTAAATGAATGTAATGCACATGCAATGCTGTTTACTCACTTAGGTTGAGTAGTGATTGTTAGTACATCTCCATATTGTATGATGTGAATATACTAATATTAAGGTTGAATTACTAGTAAAAGAGGCTAGAGTCACATGGACTGAGTTAAATTTTCAACTCTCGTACTTCTAACCACATGACTCATGAAAGTTACCTTTTCTTTATTTCAGCCTCCTTATCTGGACTGTGGAGACAATAAAAGTACTTACTCTTAAAAATGGTATAGCATTAAACTGGATAATGCTTATTAGGCTCTGAAAACTGCCTAGTACATAAAAAGTGTTCCACAAATGTTGCATGCTATTCCCGTTCACGCCAGTCTAAAGCACACTTCGCTTACAGAGGAATTATCGCTAACATAAAATGTAGGGAAACCTGGATTTATCCCTTAGGTGTCATTGTGAAAAGTTGTAAACTAAAGTTCTATACATCAAATTTTATTTTCTAACTTTATTTTTATTGTTTGCACTATTAGAAATGTCCCAATTTCCCCCAGCTTTGACCATCTCTACCCAGTCCCCGTCCCCCTTCCCTCTGGCCATCACTGCACTGTTGTGTGTCCATGGGTGATACATCTGTGCTCTTTGGCTAATCCCTTCACCTTCTTTCACCCAGTCCCCCTTCCCCCTTCCCTTCTGACTGCTGTCAGTTCGTTCTCAAATTCAATTTTACTGCTATTAAGTCCCCTGTTATTTACAGCCATGGATTGATAAAGTTTTAAATAATCTTGTAGCACTTCTAACTACCCCCTTTGACATACTAATGGATTTTAATAAGTGGTTGTAGAACAGACCCCTATCTATACACAGGAGTGCATTGTTATTGGCTAAAACCAATACTTCTGGGGATATCTACACACACTTGATGCTATGGACCCAATAGCCAGTTTCTACTATAATTTAACAGCAATTTAGTAAAATAAATAATGGTAGATTAATATTGGTAATGAAAGTTTATTTAAAAAGTAATAAGAAATAACATTCTCACCTTTCTCATGATTGAGATTTTTATTTTTTTAATTTTTTTAATGTTATTCAAGTACAATAGTCTCCATTTCCCCTACCACTCTTTGTACCCCACCCATCTCCACCTGTGATATTTAATCATTACAAATTTATCTCCATATTTTTCTCCAGAGCACTTTATTCAACACTTTAATATTCCCTACAAGCATCCGCCACAATGTTTGCACATAGTAGGTGTTCAATAAATGGGATAAACTAGTGTACACTGTATTTTGTCCTACTGAAAACCATATGCAGCTGTGACCTGAAAATAAGAATAGGAACTGAGTGTTTGTGCACAGAGCTGCCTCTTGTTCACTCTTAGTTTTCATTATTGTTCTCCCCTCTATGCTCCCTTTTCCTCTGCAATTCTAGGATGCCCTATAATTAGAAGCCAGCCAGGCATCAACTACTTCCTCTGGGCAAGTATGTGCCTTAACACCTCTCAGTGACCTTCCATGCTAATTAAACTACCGTGTGAGAATAAAGAACATTGGTACTTAACTGAAATAAAAAGCAATTAAGTGGAAACATTTGGAGATGATTGTGTGTTAATAAGAAATCTTAATCAATGTGTATACCTATGAGACCAACCATGTTCCAAGGAATGTTCACACAATTAGCTCATTTACTTCTCACAAATCCCTTAGGAGTTCTCTTTATCCCTACTTTCATATGCGGGACTAGAACCAGGGCTAGTTAAGTACATTGCCCTATGTCACCCGTGACTGAAGCTGATGTAACTCTGAGTTCTAAGACAAAGATTTTTATTGTTTCATCATAAAAACTCTAAAGAACATGCAGAAATACTTTTAATGACCACTGGCGTTCAAGAACCTGTTTTCATTGCTAGACAAAAAATGATTTGAATTAAACACTGAATTTTAGTATAAAATGAATGATTATGAGACTTTGAACACAATGTTTCTTAAGACAGCTTCCTATAAATTTTATGTACTATGAATTGTCCTTTCAAATATGCTCCCACTTTTATTCCCCAGACATGTGGGATACACTTAAAAACATTTGACAAGGTTCAAATGAGTATATTCTCTGAATTATTCAATCCAAATTAGTGAGATTGTTTATATCAACCACAAGAATTTCAGCACACTTTACACAATCTATGAAGGGCATATGATTCTGTGTAAAGTGATTATAACAGTGTTTCTGAGCCATAAATAAAAGTTTCCACAGCTACAAACACATGAAGAGTTAGTAACTATCAAAATTCTCTGAGATTTCAGCAATAGCTTTGCTAGAGAAGTTTGCAAACCCCATAACTTTAGACAGAAAACTCTTGGAATTAGCTCTCATTCAATTAAATAAAGGAACACAGAAGAAAGAGTGCCAAATGTGCCCAGATAAACTGAATCTACTACACTGTGCTTGGGGTACACATGACCCCCTCACAGGTATTCACAGATCCTTTAGAAGAACAAAGGATACTTATATGACATGTCTAATTATAAATCTAGCTGATTTGATAAAGGGTAATATTAGTTCCTAAAATCAGGAATCATTCTCCTTTTTCACTGCAATTCAACCAGTTTTTATTTCCAATTTTCATTAAATTTGATTATTATGTTCATGCCATGTAGGTTCACAGTTTTTTTGCTAGAAATATACCAAACAACATGGAAGAAATACTTCAGCCCCTCTTAAACCTTAAGGTCTACTTTAGGATGCAAGTAACATGTTTTGCTAATTCTAAGATTACATTTTTTGTGTAAATATCTCAAATTGTGATTTGTCACACAGTTGCTGTGGACCAGGCTAAACTCAGGATGTAGTTGTCAGGATGTATTTGCCTAAACATGCGCATGACTTAATTCTAGTTGTTCACATTGTCATTGCTTCAGTTGAATTGTGTACTATATGGAGTAAGTTTAATTATATCTAGAATTTCTTTAAAATATTAATGGCATTGAAATGAAACCTGTGCAGGTAGAAAAGTGCACTGAAACTGGGCATAAATTTCACACAAAAGAAGCAATTATTTTGGGAAAAATTCTAAATTTTTAAACAACCTTATTATAAAACAAAACCAAATATGTTATGGCACCTGAAAAAAAAGGAAGATATTCCAAAATACACACATGTAAATGACAGCAGGAGACATTGCCAAATCCCTTAAAATAGATAAATTTCAAAACCACAGGAGACTACGATCGATAATCATTGTTAAGGAATTGTAGCACACATAGTTTAATTGGCAGCATGTCCTTTCTCTCATCCTATTATATAAAATAATACTTTGTCATGGTAACCAATGGCAGTCAATGTTATCTTAAATCAGATGCATATGGTAGTTACAAAACTAATCAATACTGGTGCAGGGCAGTTTGTATGAAAGCCAGAATGAGTGTTTTGAAGAGAGCTGGACTTTAACAGAGGCCAGAGAAGGCTTTGGAATGAAAGCAGGAACTGGGTTTTGTGGTAAAGATAAGTTGGACTTTAAAAGTAGAAGTAAAAGTGAAGATATTCTGGGTTAGATAGAGATCATAAACAGATATTTGGAATTAGATTATGTCTGATACACCCAGGGACAGGCATAGATACAGATTTAGCAATTAAGACAAATTATGTTTTGAGAGTTGTCACAGGACTAGACTTGAGTTTCAGCTGAGGAATTTGAATCGGATACCATAGTTAATGGGGGCCCTACGAACTTTATTTTTTTCTCATTTTGGAAAAATTTTTTATTGGGTTTCGAATTCTAAATTGACATATTCTTTTTCTTTCAACAATTTAAAAGCACTGCTCCACTGTCTTCTAACTGCTATTGTTTCTATTAGAAAATTACTAACACCTTCTCATTCATTCTTTGAAGTTAATGTAGTTTTCTTTATATTTATCATGCTTGATATTTCCAGTGTTTCTTAAATGTCAACTGGAGTCTTCATTCAGTTTTGGAAAATTTTTGACCATTACCTCTGCTTCTGCCAAAATCCCATTCTCCTTTCCTTCTGGGACTATAATCGTACTTTTTCCTCTGTCTCACAGGTATTTGACATTTGTTTTATTTTTCCTTCTATTATCTTCTCTGTGCTTCAGTTTAAATCTTTTTGTCTTGACCTTTCTTTTTGGTTAACTATTCCTGCCTTCTGGTGTGTTTAATCTGCTGTTAAGTCCATTTATTGAGTTAATAATTGTGGATATTGTATTTTTTAATTCAATAACTTCCATTTGATTACTGGTATGGATACTAATTTTCCAATAGCATTATCCTTCTTCTGTTATATTTCTTAGAATGAACTACTTGTTATTCTAAAGTCATTTTCTGATAGTTTTAATATCTAACTCACCTGTGAGATTGTTTATATTATCTGTGTTTTGCAGTTTTTTTTAATTGGTTTTATCTTGGTTCTGGTTGTATATCCCTATTACTTGACAAAGCTTAGCAGCTTTTTATTAAATGCTAGATATTGTTTGTAACAATTGCAAAAGCTTTGGATTCCATTACCACCTTCCCATCAGTGTTCCTTCTTTCCTTTGCTAGACAGAATGAGGCTGAATTCTATTACTCCATCAGGGCACAGTTAAGGGTGGGTTGCTTTTAAGTAAAGTTCAGTCTCTCTGTGGCTTGCCTTTGTTTCTAAGGTTTAGTGCCCCAGGCTTCTCAGCTGAGCAATTTTGTTCACCAGCTCCCTAAACCCTGACAGACCTAAAATCCAATGTCTGGGGTATATGAAGCTGGGAAACTCTGATTTACATTTTAGATGTTTTCAGATTTAATTTGTTGTCTTCTACACAGTGCAGCTTCATAATTTGGCAAAAGCCTTAGGAACAAAATTGATCTATGTTTGAAAACACTCAAGACTCTGGTTTTGTCTATTTAACCACTTTAGATTGCCAAATGGTTTGAGGTCTTGCCCTTCAGAGTGGCTCTCTGCCTGGGCAAAGCTCATCTCTTCTAAGCCTCTTGTTTATGCCCAGAGCCAGCAAAATCTGGCAGCACTTCTTATAGATTGTTTGCTCACCTCTCCACAGCCAAGGCCTCTCTGGGATCTGAGACTCTTTAGCCTAATTTCTTCACTGATGCCTTTGCATTCAAGATTTTTGCATTTTATCTGGCTTTTCTATTTATTCTTGAAAAGATTGTTGATTTACAGAAAACTAACCCATTTTACCTAGATGCAGAAGTCTCAAATCAATAGGCCTTTAAACAAGAGACTGATATAGTAAAATTTCTACTTGCTACATGTATAAAAGGGAAAAAACTGGGAAAAATGGAACAGACCTTGGCAAAGGTGGAAGTGGTGGAAACTGAAAGGAAACTTGGAATTCTGAGAGCATTAGTTCTAATTGCTATAGTACCTCAAGATAGATACTGTTGGCCTTGCTTTACAGATTAATTAATAAAAAAAACCTTAAACACGTATTTCCTACTCCCAAAGTCTGTGTGTCTTCTATATGATACAGGGAAACTTGGTGCAAAATAGGTCTGCCATCACAAAATGTCAGTTGTTTGATCTGTCAAACAAAAATAATAATATATACCTTATATAATTGTGATCAATGAGATAAATACATGTGAAAGCACCTTATTAACTACAATGAGGTATATGTTCTAAAGGTAATGGGGATTTTGGTCAGGTAAGGTACACAAATATAGAAATGAGTTCATGAAGGAAGACGTAGTTTATACACACCAATCCAGAGAAACAGAATGCATGGCATGCCATGCAGGGCCATGAGGAGAAGCAGTGGGGTTGATCAGGAGGCAGAGGGAGCAAAGAAAAAATGTGGGCAAGAGCCTTGCTGTGGTTTCCGCATGGAGGAATTGTGAGGCAGGTTAAGCAAGTTTAGGATTGGCTACTTTGAAAAATTCCAGTGGGCTCTGGGGTATAGAAGCTGTCTATGCTTGCCTGGCACCTGGCCCTGGTGTGGTTAGATCAGGTAGATAATGGGCCATCGCATGAAAACCCAATAAGGGAGGTGGTTGGGGGTACATGCTCTGGACTGGTTGATTTGCATATGAACACACACTCCCAGGTGAGTTGTTCCCTGTTTCCAGGAATTAGCTTACCCTGAGGGAGGGAGTCACTCCAGAGTCAGCAAGGATCTAAGAATCAAAATATAGAAACAAAAGACATGATTAATACAGTATATAAATATCAAGTGGTGGTTATCTTTTTCAAGTACCAATATTCTGCCAACTCTGAGCTCCACGAAGAATAGTAAGATTCAAAATTTTGAAACCCTGCACTGGCATCGCTTTGGCTGCCTATGATCAGGTATATATGTAGATGCCCAGTACTTCATAGAGACTCACTCCCATGGCTCAGGGAAAAAAAAAAGGAATCTCTGTTTTGCCTTGAGCGAACCTTGCATTTATAATGGCATCAGTGATATTTAACTTACTAAATCAGTGCTGCTTATAAAATATAATGGCAATGGCAATAGTATTTCAATTAATAATTTAAAATTCCAAATTTAGATATTTCCAAGCAGCTGTTGCTTGTTATATGAATTATTATTTTCTAAGAAAAGAAATCATACCAGAACAATATTTTTAAAATATGGCAGATTGTACAGATTATCTCCATTGTTTTTTTATTGAATTCTTGAATTTTTATTGAATTACCCCAGCCATAAACACATTTGTCATCTGGGCAGTGTTCAACAGTATTCAACCGAACAAAGTAACCTCCTTCTTGAATATGAATGCTGCAAGAGTAGTTTTTTTCAGTGTGGGAGAATGTTAGTTCCAGATCTATTAAAAGAATAAAAGTCCTCATGCCATACATCTTGGTTTTCCTAAAATTTGGGTAATTAAACTAAACAATTCCAGAATCTTATAGTTTAATAGTTTTAAAAAAGTATATATAAGTATATAAAAAGTATATATCATAACAATCAACCCAAAATTGTAAGTAATTTTATTCATTATTGGATTAATTTATTTTTTACAAGGAGTATAATGTGTTTCCATAATAAATAAAACAACCCATTTGGCAGAGGGACTATAGAATAAACATTCATTAATCTTATATTTTCCAAATCTTCCCCTAAACTCTGTTTACTGGGAGAAAATATTTCCTGTCTACACCTATGTTTTCTTCAAAGAAGGAAGTTCACATAGCGGAACTCCTCACCTCCTTCTGTTCTTTCCTCATTCCACCCTCTGGTAGATGCTGGAGGTGACTACACTGATAGTAAATTTAAAAATAACATCTGGGGTCCTAGTCATTTCAGCTCGGTTGGCTGGGCATCATTCTGCAAAACTAAAATGAAAGGTCTCAGATTTAATTTCTGGTCAGGGCAGAGGCCTGGGTTGTGGGTTCGTTCCCAGGTCAGGGCATGTGTGAAAGGCAACTAACTGATTTTTCTCTCTCACATTAATGTTTCTCTCACTTTCTTTCTGCCTCCCTCCTCCTCTCTCAACCCTCTCTCCCTTCCTCTCTCTCTAAAAGCAGTGAAAAAATGTCTTCAGGAGAGAACTAAAAAAATAAATGAAAATAACAGCTGGTATTCTCAGCTCAGCACTGCTCCTCCTCTCACTTGGTAGTAAGCCTCCTGGCACGGAGCGTAAGGCCCCTGCTCCTCCATGCTATGAGTTCCTTCTTGGCCAGCCAGGGTGACCTCAAATCTCACATACTAGAGATCTACATACACATCTCATCATAGCGGCGTCACATGTACTACTTCTAAGTTTATTGACCAAGCTAGCATGGTCATTTTTGGTAATGAAGATGATATTTTGTCCTTCATCTTTAATCTCTTAGTTTTTAATTTTTTACAGCCTGGACAGGAAAGGTAGGAGCTATTCACTGGGAGACCTCCACATTATGCAATCTATTTCCTCTGCATTGTAGAATGCACACATACTTCCATAATCTGTTTCTTTGGTGCTCTGCTATTTAAATATAAACAAACATCACAAGTTAGTTCCATTTTCTTTTCACTGATTATTAGTTAGCTTGAATAATGAACCAAGAATGCCTTTTTATAGCAGTAGTTTCCTATCAAGGGTCTTAGAAGACATGGCGCCCGCCAGAGTTTTCAGATGTGCTTTAGAGACTGTGTAGGGGGAGGGGTTGGGAGGTGGGAATATTGGAGAAAGTAAAGCAAGAAAACCAAGACTTTAAGAACCTCACTTCAGTTTCATAAAGAACAGTTCAACTTTGACTGTTTAATGCAGTGGGTTGCCATAAAAGCATACGCTTGAACAAAGTTTTCATTAGAAAAACAATAAGGTGGTTAAAAACTATTGTCCCATATAATCTTTCCTGATTAGGTAAATATTTAGCAGAACATGATTATAAAAATCATTTTATACTTCACATAAAGCTATCTTCCCTGAAGAACTTTCCCCATTGTACCAAGTATGGGCTCTGTAACCTAAAAAACATAAGGAGGGATTCTAAGTCCCGTTTGGGACTACCATTTTGGGGGCAGGGTATTTTCCAACACTGATATTCAGTTTAGAAGTTCTGCCTTTTAGTTACCTTTCCTTTCAGTCATCTTCCAGATACTGAAGTCTGGTTATGAAACAGCCTGGGAGTCAACCTCCTGCCCCTGAACTGTAATAACATTCAAAGAGATTTTAAAAGTCTCATATTAGATCTAATGATACATAAATAATTATAAGACAAATGTTGGTTGAAAATCGAATGACAAAAAACAACAACAAACCTTCTACTCAGCAGGAAATGTCTGCTCTGTCTGAGCCTTCTCAGAAGTTGCCTTTGCCAGATTCAGAAACAATAAACTCCGGTTGCCCATCTGCTGCCTGGAAACTGGCAATCTAGGTCAGGCATGATGTCTTAAATCTTCCTCTCTCATGCCACACACAGTGAACAAACACCATTTTGGCTTCTTACTGGCAGCCAAAATTGTAATGTCAACAAGTTTACTACCTTGTAAAACCAATGAGACAGTTTGAAAGAAAAAATAAATTTTCTGGCCAAATACCTCCAGGAAGCTAACTAAAGGAAATGTTCATTACCAAGGGACTTTGTCCTAACTACAAGGAAGTGCTAAACTCATTCCAGTTAACCATGGCGTCTTCCTGCAATCCATTCTTATCACACAAAACCAGTTCCTGAGAATTAAGAAGTATTTTTGCTTTAATGTTTGGTTATAAATACTACTCAACAAAAGTAAAGGCCAAGTATTATATATCTACATTCAGGATTGGCTTTGTAATTTGCAGAGCCTAATGCACAGTGAAATCAGGGGCCCCTGGCCACACTCACATGCATAAGGAAGACATTGGAGACCACTGCAAACCCTAGTGAAATGCTTTTCACTGCCTTCCATTGGGCCTGTCCCTGAAACAGACATGATGAAAATGGGTTCCATCTCATTCCCTTACTTCTGTAACTAGTATTTGGGCAAAATCTTTTACAACATCTATCTCAGCCACTGCCAAGTTATGCATTTTATCTCTAGTTTATCCAAAACTTCTATTTTGCATGAGTCTCTTCACACCTGTTATGAGAATTAGCAATTGTCTCACTTTTCAGGTCCAGCACAAAGTTGGGTGGCTCTTAGTTCTCATGGACAAGTTGGTGGGTTCAAGGAAGCAGGGCTGAAGTTAAACCTGAAATGAGTGCAACTGTTCTACATAAAAGAGGAAGAAGAATTTGATGTGTGAGAAGGACTCACACATCAAATAGAGCAAGAGGAGAAAGAGCTAATGCAGAAAACAAACTTTGTGATGTACAATGTGATTCTTTATTCTCAACTTCTAAAGTTATTGACAAGATCTGTGTGACTGGATGTTTGTAGACTCAGAAGAAGAAGATGGAATGTTGCCTTGGATCTCCATGGCACAGAGAAGTGGCTGCTAATGCAAAAGAAACTGAAGAAATGAGTAGGGAATCTTGCAAGCATGAGAAACCTCAGCAATTAGTCAAACTCATAGAAGAAGAACTGGGGACTTTGGACTTTCACAGGCCATGGGATTAGACAACTTGAACAATATTTTCTAGTTCCAGAGGTAATGGGCGTCCTGAGCCCCAAGTGCCTGTCGCATTTAACAATTACAAGAGCTTTACTAGGTGCCAGACCTAGTGTGTGGTCATCACTCTTCCTGCATCAGCTCATCTCACCTCCCCAACAACCCTGTGCAATAGGTGTTATTTTACAGATGATCCAAATAAGACATTAAGTGGTTACATGATTTTCCCAGGACTAGACACTTCCTAAGTATTGGAAGTAGGGCTGGAAACCAGGCAGTTTTCTTCCAAATCAAATGATCTCACTCATGAATTCTGAATGATAATATCTACTTTCCTAGACCACTGATGACATTACAGGAGATAGGGTTTGAAAGTAGTCAAGGTCATACGATGTATTAGAGAATTGTACACTTGAAAGTTATATGTCATTAACCAATGTCACCCCAATAAATTTGATTTAAGCAAAAGATAGTTTACAAGTGAGGAAAGTGAAGTCAGAGACATTGTTAACCAAGGAAAGCTAGTAAGCGACAGAACCAGGATCAAGCGTTGTGGCTGGTTTCACTTCTATTCCCCCTCTAACCGGTTTGGTTCATCTGATCATTGGGCTTAGGTTGAGATTCTAGCTCTGCCTCCACTTTCTAGGCAATGTGAGCAAATTATACTGTATTCTTAGTTTTTCAATCAGCAATGCTATAATTATAACTACGTCAAAGTGTAGTTCTAATGGAATATGAAACAATACACATGACAGCTGGAATGCATTACACAAATTTAATATATATTTACTACTATCGTTTTAGAATGAAGGACGGTTCTTCCCACGATGCTTTCCCCTCTCCCATTGCTCAGTATTTACAAAGGAGAGAAGGAAGAGATATGTCTTTTGAACAACGTTAATTTCCTCTCAGACTTTTGATTATTTATCCCTCTGAGTGATCCAGTCTCATTACATTCAGTCATTCACTCTAAATGCTTGGCAGGCACCCAAACAATTATTTGTTCAACTCAATAATCTAAGTTATTGTCTTAAATAAATCACACCTGACAAATAACCCACGCTTCAAAATGATCTTTAAATGTGGATGCTAACGTGACATTATCAATTCCAAAAATCACGGATGACTTTAAGGCTTTAAACGAAGCAACTTAAAAGCTTGGCATTTTAATTTATTGCTGTATTGCTTCCTGTAACTGTACTTTGATTGGTTTCCTCTACTTACCAAGCAGTAATAATTTTTTTCATGTGAAATGTAATTTATGCTTTTAGAAGACAGCAGCTGTGAGTCATGTAGGCAGGAACAATGTAAATATAAAACTCTTCTTGAAGATCTAATGCTTTGCTTCATTTAATTTTCACATTTTTAAAATGCTAATATCAGGAGCCACAAACATAAAAAGCTCAATGTATTTAATTTCCATAAAAAGATATTGGAAACTCATTTGTATAATTTTTGAAGCACACTGAGGAGAGTAGAACATAAATTTTTCAGTATATGTTATAAAAATGAAGGGAAAACGGATTAATAATGTGATCCTAATTGTCACAAATGCTGGTCTTCAGAAGCCACACTGGAAAGAGACAAAGTAATGAAATGATGTCTAATCAATATATTTGAATAATGTAAGGTTAAAACCAATTAATAAGTACTCAAAGAACATTTATCATTTCAATCAAGGCAGAGTTATATGTTTTAATGGAGGAAAATATTGGCATGAATATACCAGAAGAGTATATCAAAAAAAAACAACATATATTAAATATGTGAGTACTTTTCTCTTCTTTATTTGAATGTAAATTCGAGGAAAAACTCTATTTTGTATATTCTTGATATTCCAACTAAATGATATCCAATTAGGGAAGATTTTTAAAACTGAATGCAATTTTTCATTATTTTTTGCAGCTCACTCACTACTCAGCCTCCTCTTCTATAATAGGGCAGAGAAAGTGGTATGATTAATCCAAAGCACGAGCCTAAAACCTGGTTTCTTCCCTAAACTGCTTGTCAAAGACTTCCTCAACTGGTCAGAAAAACTCAATATAAAACTAAGTATGCTAGCTAAAATGATTCTCCCTTTGATCTGTCCTCAAATAATAATCTACCTCACAACCAAAAAAAGATAGAAATAAAGCAGATTAAGTAATATAAATACACTGGGAGCCATATATGTAGATAATTGGGAGGGGAATACTTTATAATTAAATATAACACATCCCATAGAAACAGTGTCAGTAACCAGACCTCTAGAATACAGTGACTAGATACAGGAGTCCTCATAATTTCATTTACCCATGGTCAACCATGGTCTGAAAATATTGAATGGAAAATTTCAGAATAAACCGTTCATAAGTTTTTAATCACATGCTGTTCTGAGTACTGTGCTAGAATTTTGCACCATCCTGCTTTTTGCCCCTTGGGGTATGAATCATCCTTTGCTTAGCATCCCTACCCGTTCATCATCCTTTGCCTAGCATCCCTACCCGTTCATCACCCAGTAGCCTTCTGGGTTAGCAGACCAATTGTCAAGGTACCACAGTGCCTATGTTCAAGCAACCTTTGTTTTACCTAATAATGTCTTCCAAACACAAGAGTAAGGATGTCGGCGATTCATACATGCCAAAAAGATGTCATAAAATGCTTCCTTTACGTGAGAAGATGAGTAGAGTACAATGAGATTTTTGAGAGAATACATTCACATAACTTTTCTTACAGTATATTGTTATGATTATCTTATTTTATTATTAATTACTGTTGTTAATCTTTTACTGTGTTATTAATTCAACTTGATCATAGGTATGTATGTACAGGAAGAACATAGTATATACAGGGTTTGGTACTATCCATAGTCGCAGACATCCACTGGGGTCTTGAAACACACCCCCTGTGGGTAAAGAGGAACTACTCTACAAAAATAGAGCCATCAGATTACTTAGTTAGAAAGCTATTAACAATACTGAAGTTTTCTGTGGGATTCAGATTGTGATCAATTGTCTTGTAATTTATATTAATAGCAAAAAATAAAACTAACAAAAAAGGTTTTCAAATGATTTTGTCCATCAATATTTGTGTCTAATAACTAAAGTACCAGATTGTTAACTGTTGATATCATAAAAATAGCAATTCAATATTATTTTTAATACCACGTTAATTGTTTAGCCTGTTTATACTCAGTCACCTACAGGGATGCCTGTATTTTAGAAGGAATATTGCCTTTGTTCCACATAGGAATATTTCACATCATCCTTAACAAGTCAGACTTTAGCTGATGACACAGTTATCTGGTATTTCAGGGACTGTTCACCCAGAAAAATGATACAAAAACATGGTTTTCTTTTTTAACAAAAAAAAAAAAAAAAACTTGAAGTCATAGGGTCAGCAGAGTGCAAGTTCCTAAAGGCTTCAGCTAATTAGACAATGTTCTGCTGCCCTGGAGCTATCTAGAAATTGCATTTAAAAAGTAACCCACAGATCAAATTGCATAGGACTAGACACAAACTCACACACACACACACACACACACACACGGGCACACACAAAAGCAGGTAGATGAGTGCATGTAAACATGTGAAAAGTAGTTCTAGACTCTAGTAAACAGTGTTGTATTAATGTCAATTTCCTCATTTTGACATTATACCGCAGTTATATGAGATGTCACCATTTCAGAGAAGGTAGATGAAAGATGCATGGAACCCTGTGTATTATTTTTGTAATTATTCAAAGGTAAGTTGTTTTATTTCAGAAAAGTAACTTTATGGATAATTATGCCGCAGTGAACTGATGCATTGCTATGAGTAGAATGCTGGATCAGTACACAGAGAAAAAGATCTAAATAAAAATTATTATTTTAAAACAATGAGGCATTAATTTGTTGTCATTTTACCACATTTTGATCTAACGCTTTCAAAAGAAAATCAGCTTAAGTTAGGATTAAGGTATTAATTTTTGGTTTGTTGGTGAATGTTTAACAATCCTTTTGTGAGTAGGAAGCCCTGATTTGTAGCATCTGACATTTTTTTTGTAGTGTAAATATTCCACTATGGCCAATTTCAGACTACAAATTAGTAACTGGCTCACAAAATTCCTGATAATTTAGCAGTCAGCTCTCCTGTGAAACCTATTTCACCAAGAAGAAAAATGTGCCCTGAGTTAGTTATATGCCCTGTTGGCACCTTGACTTACTTCCACAGTGAGGGACACCCCAGGAGAAGGGTCAGAGCTGGGCTTCTTTGACTCAAACCCCCTATGTCTAGATCTAAATCATTATCCTACATGCTGACTTCATCCATTCAATCCTCTTCTGTCCATTCACTTTATAATTAAACCAGGATTCAGCCAAGGTCAGAAATATTTGATAAGCCGGAGAAGACATGCTGTTTAAGTATTCCTTTGTGGGATTATTCTTAAATCAATGGTTTCCCCTCTACATCATATATCTGAATCATGCCATGGGCTGTAACCAATTTGCTTATCACTAATTTTAGAGAATCAAAACAAAACACCTTCTTACGTTAGTACACTGTATATTCTAGTAATCACTCCTACAAATGAATGATGACAGCTTCTTTGGAGGTTCTGTGCTCTTGACTAAAAATTCATTTCTCTCTTTGATAAAGCATGTGTCTTTGAGGGATAGGACAGCAATGGAGCAGTGGGGGAATAAAAGGATACTTAGCTGGGCGACCAGATTCTTGTTCATATCTGCAGATGGTGATTGATGCTGGCCATCAACTCAATCATAGCTGACTGGTCCAGTTTAAGTTCAATACAAAAAAGAATACCAGCTTAAAGTATGAGATAGTTCACAAAGACTGATTTAACAGCACATTTTGAACAATGACTCTGAATTTTAAGATAATAAAATTCTAGTATAACTAAGGAGACAAATTAATTTTAAATTACATGGAGTCCTGATTTCTTTTAGTCTTTCTAGACAACAACCATTAGACAAACTATGAGTGTCCTTATTCCCTGAAAGGTAATCCCACTCATTTCTATTACCTGGCTGACTGTTGCGGAATCACTCAAATTAAATTCCCCAAATATGTGTGTTAACTTGGCTTAAGATCACTATGAAAGTTTTATATTACACATTATTAATTCACTTCATCTTTTCCTATGATTTTCTACTAAATAAAAATAAAATTTAAACCCATTTCCTTGGCTTACAAGATCACACATTCATTTTTTTCAGAATGCAGATAAAATTTAGTGAATTATAACTAACATTGTACTGTAATAAATAAAATGGATTGGGATAGGTTGAGATGGGACAGAATGGGATGGGATGGGATGGGATGGGATGGGATGGGATGGGATGGATGGTATGGGATGATGGAATGGGATGGGATGGATGGGATAGGATGGGATGGGATGGAATGGATGGGATGGGATGGGATGGGATGGGATGGGATGGGATGGATGGGATGGGATGGGATGGGATAGAATAGCCATTTTTAAGTGTTGTATGGGAACCTATCACCCAGGTTGCAATCTGTTATTTTTATACTAGTAACAATTAAAATAAATAAATTGAACCACCCTAATGGCCTTGCCTTCCTCTCTGCACTCATCTTTTATTTTGTTCTACTCTATTAACTCTTATTTTCTCAGTGTAGTTCAGTTTGGATACTTCCTGATGAATAGTTTTTGAGTTTGCTTAACCTGTTTTCTGCTTTGCCTAATTTACTCTTAAATCCATCCAATAAATTCTTAATTTTATAAATTATAATGTTTGTTTGTAACATATAGCTTTTTCTGTCGATTGCAATTCTCTTTCAAAGTTCTTCAAATTTTTATGTGATTTGTTCAGGTTTTTCCTATTGCCTTCAATGTACATTTAACAGTTATTTTTAAATACTTGTCTGCTAACTCCAAAGTTAAAATAATCTTCCATTGCTTTTTTTTAATAAGTCATATTTTTCATTCTTTTTTATTCCTGGATTTTTTATTATATGCAAGAAATTGTGAATAAAAGAATCATGGAGACTAAAGCTGATATTATTCTCCCCCATACCTCTATCCTGAGAGTGTTCACTCTTAACTCTGTTGGGCAGATGGAGGGAGGAGCTGCTTATCTCAGTCCAAGGAGAAGTTGAGCTGCTGAGTGAGGACAGATTAGAGCATCAGATAGACTCTCTTCACTTCTGGCCTTAAGTATCTTGAGCATGATGAGATCAGTCTTAGTTGAACTTCTCTGTGGGCAAGGAGACCAGGAGATTTGACTTATCCCATCTAGCCTTGCCTCCAGCACCCTATCATGCTACAGTACTGAGCAAAATTTACACAGAGAAAATCAGCCAAATTTTTAGGAATCCCTTAGAGTCTAGTTCATAATGTCAGTCCACATGAAAATATTTGCTGGTTTCTCTTTCTCCCATTAGAGCCTGTGTGCCTACAGCAAGCTCAATCCTTAGACCTGTGCCCAGACCCTACAAATTCCTCTAGGTATGCACATTTTAGCCCATTGAAAAAGAGTTCTTCAAATGACTCTACTGAAGAATGGACAAAGGATTTGAATACACATTTCTCTGAAATATATATTCAAATGGCCAATAGGCACATGAAAATATTCTCAACATCTATGGTTATTAGGGAAATTTAAATCAAATCCACATGTGATGCTATTTCACATCCCTAAGATGGCTATAATTTTGTTTTCATAAATGAAAATAGCAGGTGTTGGTGAAGATGTGGAGAAATTGGAACCCATGGTTGGTAGGAATACAAAACAATTTAGCTACTGTGGAAAACATTTGGTGGTTTCTCAAAAAATTAAACAAGACTTACCAGCAATTCTACTCCTAGGTATCGAGTAAGTCTACTAAAAGGAATTGAAAACAGGTGCTCAAACAAATACATGTCCATGCATGTTCATAGCCATACTATTCACGATAGTAAAAATATGGAAATAGACCAAATATCCATTAACTGATGAATGAATAAACAAATGGTAGTATATGTGTACAATGGACTATTACTCAGCCTTAAAGAAAATTGGAATACTACAATGCAGGTGAACTTTGAAATAGTATGCTAAGTGAAGGAAGGCAAATGCAAAAGGACAAAAATTACATAATTCCATGTATATGAAGTACCCAGAAAGTAAATCTACAGAGATAGAACACAGATTGGTTGTTTCCAAGGGCTGGAGAGAATAAAGGAATGAGGAACAACTACCTAATGAGCATGGGATTTTCTTGGGAAATGCTAAAAATATTTTGGAATTAGATGGAGGTGGTGGTTGCACAAAATTGCAAGTGCACTAAATGCCACTGAATTATTCCATTTTAAATGTTTAATTTTATGTTTTGTGAACTTCACCTCAGAAAAAAAGTGCTTTCCCTTAGGAGGAGTTTAATTTATATATTCTTCCATGCTTCTGTAATTCTACAATGTCTTTTAACAAGTGACTTAAAAATTTCTCCACTTCTTTCTAGTTATTGCAGTAAAAAGAACATCCTAACCAGAAGTAAACTTCTCTACACATTACATTTTTAAATATTTTTAATCATTTATTACTTTCTAAAATGATTTTCTCAATTTGCTTACTTTCTTGTCTGTTATCTGCATGCAGCGACCCTTTGTCCTCATGTCCAAACTTCCCTCAGACTCTGTACTGATTCCTTCAGTGCTGAGTCTGTAAATCCAGCCCAGGGCCCAGGTCACAGCAGGCGCTGAACAAATAATTCCTGAATACATGAAAATGTTTCAGGATAAACAGTATAGTTCTTCTCTTTTAATACAAGTTCACATAAAACTTCCATCCATCTGTGTCCCTGAGTTAAATGATAAGTCTGTGGTTGCTGGCCATGGGAGTTATATTTCTATTGTCTCTAAAGCAAAATCAGTGGGGAGGAATGGAGAACAATTTTTCCAAGACTATGGTACAAACCTGGTCATAAAGGTAGATTCATTAACACCAAAGATTCGCTCATACACACACATGCAAACTGAATAGCTATCAAATGCAGCTGCAGAGGAACCATTAGCCATTGCAATACTAGACTATCGTAAGATCCTTGCAACCTGAGATGCATCATAAAAAGGATTGCTCTGGTGACTAGACCTCAACATGGAGCGGCATAAATTAAAGCAGTCAGAGCAGATGCCATCTTGTGAAGCAGTTCTTGAGATCAGACAGTGATGGAACATATTTGCTTACCTGATCTCCACTGACTGACCAAGGTCTGAAGTGCCAAAACAAGACCATCCCAATCAATGAACCTGGTCTCAGTAGTGGCTTTCAAGGGCTTCTCAGCTGTCCTTTCGATCACACTGCAACATGAAAACACCACCAAAGATATTCAGCCAGGCTTCTTCAGTAAATATTATTGCCAAATTTAGATCTCACTTCAAGTGGGTAGGCTCTTAGGTTTCCAACCAACCTTGACTATTTTGGAATTTATGTAAGAAGTTTCATTGACTTGGTAGGAAGTCACACTTAATATTTCTAAATAAATAGGACTTAGCAGACGAGAACATGGCTAATGAGTTTTCTCAGAAATCAAATAGCTGTTTTAGAAAATGCTCACTACTTGCCTGGATTAAAATCATCCTTGAAAAATTGTCTGCAATAAAAAAAAAATCAAAATTCAAGCTCCTTATGTTTACTCATTTCTATAACTTATACATCCAATGAAAGCTTAAAAAGGAAGCTAAGAATTTGAAATTGTGTGAATTGTACCTTCTAAGATTTGATTTCTGTGGCTTGCACCACATAATTTTGTCCTTGTTTTCTTATGCTTTTAGGTATATGTTTTACTGTTCCCCAGGTTAAACCCACTTGTTTCAGGTTTATTGTATCACAAATATCTAGCCACACATTGAGAACAGTCTGTAAATAGATTTCATGTGGCTACTTCAATCAGTAACTATTCTTTTAGAATATGCCTTACATGTAGTATTTTATATGTGAAATACCTATAGGTGATCAAGTGAAAATGCACATTAAAGCATGCCAATAATATGTTTACCTTACCACCCTAATGTCATGCATTTCTTTGGAGAGTATTAATTCTAGGGAAAGCTAGGATTTTGGCACATAGATAACACACGTGATAATTATATCAGTTTCAATTCAGTGAGACTAAGTTTAATTTCTGTACAAGCTATGGGCCTGACATTTAATAAGCTCTTAGAGTCTGAACATTAATAATAATAATTATTATTATTTAGCATGTTTTTCCTCCTCTTCTCGAGAGAACCACATTTAATTGCTTCCTAAAATGAACTTAAATTCTTGGCGTCAACATAGCTCATTCTTCAAAATAAAAAAAAGTAATTTTCCGAGCACCCATGTGATAGTTTACCTCTCACTCCCATTTTTGCCTGGTAATTCTCACCATGTTAGAAAAAGAGGTATTGATTTTATCTATAGCTTCAAAAAAGTGTTTGTAAAGTCCTGCAATGGAACCCCCATTGTCATAACTTCCTCATTTTATTTGAGTGGTCTCTGAGTGTATAGAAAAAACTGATTCCATTTAGAAAAAACTGATTCCAAACTTTGAATATTTTGCTGCCCAATAGAAATAGGTAACAGAATTATCCTTTTCACCCTTTACAGGACATTAGGTCTCTGACTAAGGGCACCTGCACAGACCTAGTGCATAACCTCAGGCTGATATCAGCTCCCAATTACAGTTGTGGGTGGTTTCTCTGACATCTAGGGGCACTTAAAGAACAGTGGCCAGGAGGGGCATTTTCACTTCAGGTTCTGCCTAGGTGAGCAGATGCCAGGGCAGATGTTGGTGAGTACACATCATCCACCCATCAGGCCACCAAGAGGCCACTGGGACAGAAGGAACAACCATTTTGGCAAACAACGTGGCATGGGTGAGTAGGCTCCCTGATCCAGGCCAGCAATTTTCTCAATTGAACCTAGTGGTTTGTAAAAGCCAATGTGCCTCTCTTATAAAAAGCAAACTTACTTTCTCAATGCTGGGGGTAATTAATAGGTGCTGAAAAGTATAGAGTACATCCCCTGAGCTCTCCCGTCTCCAGTCTTCAATGACATGAAATCTGCTAGAAATCACTGCCTTTTAAACACATGCCTGTTTTCTTTGTGCCTTTAGTTCAGCTATGGGGACAGTGTCCTTCTTAGTTCATTTTTTTTTTTTAATGAGGTTGATCCACAAGTAACTCTTGTTCTTTCTTCAAAGGTCAAATTTTTTATTGTAATTTTAATTCCATAAGCTCTTTTACTCATTTCTGATTATCTATTTTTGTGATTCTATCTTTCAATGTAGAAATAACAATATGTTTGATAATCAGGGGCTTCACCAGATTTCCCTGGAGCTGTTAGATGACATATGTTGTAGTATCTATCTAATATTGGAAAAGTGATGAATTCTAAGAATTTAGAATTAGCAGAGCCTTCTGCTGGCCTGTTTTTGCCTAAACAATAAGTAAATTGAGACTTGGGCATGTTTACTACATATTCCACCCTGGCAGATACGCTCACCAACCCCAAACCCTAATTTGTGAAAAAAGGTATCTTTTTTCATATATTATTAATGTATACAAAATGTATGTATTATTTGCTAAACAGGATAAAGTTTAAGTCTATCTGTATATTTGTTATATATTTATTAAATAAACTTTTAAAGTAGTTATTTGAAATATAATGATCCAAAATACATCCAAAACAATAAGTGATTTCCTTTTTGCCTTTTTTTAAATCCTCACCCAAGGACATTTTTTATTGATATTTAGAAAGAGGGGTGTGCAGGGAGCAAGAGAGAAACACTGACGTAAGAGAGAAACATTGATTGGTTGCTTCTCATAGGTTTCCCAAACAGCGATCAAACCCCCAACCCAGGCATGTGCCCTGACTAGGAATCGAATCCATGACTTTTCCATGTGTAAGAGGATACTCCAACCAAGCGAGCCACATCAGCTAGGTCTAAAACAGTAAGTGATTTTTTTTTTTAATCTCAAAGAGGATCTCCCAGACTGTGTGTTACTAGAAAAGAGGTTTAAAGGTGAGTCCGTAGTCCCATCCACTTCTTGTAACCCTGGTTTTCATTAAGCTGCTTTTTGAAGAATGTCAGGGTAGAGAGGCTACCCTTGGCTTTCACAAATGCCCTCTAACCTAGAAATGTAAAAGAAGGCAGACCCTGAAGCTCAATCAAGCATTTGCTTGGTTTAATCCTGATAATTTTCACTTCAGTGACCTGACAGTGCTGTAGAGTAATTGTTATGAAAATTACTACCTGCCTCTGCTTACTGTGCACAGAAATTTAGTAGTGGAAGCATTCAATGAAGGCCCTCTGTGTAAAGACTCCATTGCTAGTACAAGATGTATTTATTAGGAAACATTATCATTGTTCAAGTTTAACAACTTCCTTTTAAAAACCACTACCCTGAATTAGGCTTCCATCTTCAAATTGCTTGATCAGCAAGACAAGGTGTGTGAGAAGGATCTTTGTATAAACAGAGTCAAGAACTATGAGATCAGAGCGGGATTTCAAGGCTCAAAAACGCTGGCCCACCCATTTCCTTTCCCCTGAAATCCCCAACACCAGAGCTAAGGCAAGCTCTGGTGTGTTGAATCAGCTCCTACCACTTCTCCAGCCCTATGTTAGTTGTTATGAGAATTGCCAAAATCCATTTAGAAGGCAAATTTTAATTAGGTATCAACAGTCATGAAATACTCAGAACTACACAATTTTACTTCTAGGAATTTATTCAAATGAAATAATCATGGATGTGCATAACAATTTTCCTATCAGAATATTAATCATAGTTTTGTTTCCTTTTAAATAGCATCAGCAAAAATGTTGGGTATAATCTAAGTGTTCAAGAATAGGACATTTTTTAAATTAATTTCCATATAAAACAAATACAGTCAATGTAAAGTTAAGAGCAAGGCTTTGGAGGCACAAGTAGTAGGATCAGAAGCACACTCCACTCTTGACTAGTTGTTCAATCTTGGGCAAGACACTTAACTTTTCTAACAACTACTCCCTCATCTGTAAAATGGGAATAACACCTACATTATAAAAAAACAATTGGGGGAATTGAATTATACAATTTAGATATAAGATGTAATACAGAATCTACCATACAGTAAGTATTCATCATATAATTAATAGTTATTGTTATAACAATAAAACTGTACACAAGGAGTAAAGTTATGTTGTGGAAGAATATTTTAATAAAATGCTCACAATGTATTGTTAAATCAGAAAAACTAGTCATGAAATAGAATATAGGGACTAATCTTTTTTAAAAAACTATAAAAATATGTGTATGGGTATAAAATAATAGGAAGACACAGCATAATTTACTAGTGTTTAGTCCTAGTAATAGATCTAATGGGGGATTTTTGCTTTTTCTCATGGTGTTTTATTTCACTGAGATATATTGCAAACCGAATGAACACATTTCTGCAACTTGTGAAAAGGTGACTGCTGCCCTAAAAGATAATAATAATTATTTACTTTAAAAAGCAGGAGAGAATGCTTCCAGCTAAGGGGATTAAGGAAAGCTACCAAGAAGATATTGCTCATCAAATAAACCCCAAAGTGTATGCAAGATTTGCTCTGGCATGCACAAGGAGGGCGCTTCCAAAGGAATACAATAGAAAGAGGGGACATGCAAAGATATAAGTGTTTGAAGCTTATTGAGGGAAGAGCTCATGCAGTTCAGTTGCATGAAGTGTAAAACAGGGTTTACCTGCATCAGGATCAAAAAGAATTTGAAGGCCAAGGCTAAGAATTTGTATGTTGTTCTAAATCCTGCAAAATGTTAATAGAGCTGCTAGAAAGAAAAAGAGATTTGTAGTTACATAAGTTAAGGAAAAGCTTCATGTTTTATTTTACCCTCTTCAGATATCCCCCATGTAATTTTAGTGTGTTAAAGGCTTTGCCAAATTGTACATTTAAATACACAAAACCATCCATATTTAACTCTATTTAACCCAGTATTTGTATATGGATCAAAACACTATTTCCATACACAGCCTTAAATATAGCACAAACAGCAAATGAACTTTGATAAAAAGAAGAAAAGAGGAGAAAGTTCAAAGTAACAGTTTTATCTGTGTCAGAAAAACATGAACAAAGCATTTCAGGGGTGTTTGTAGGACCCAAGAAACAGAATGTTGGAAAGGAGCACACCAAAGAAGGAACGGGAGAATGCAAAAGACAAACTTTATCTCCCAGTCCTGCCTGAGTTGACTTAGTCTACAATGCAATTACCCAAATGTTCCTCTGTGTGGAACCAGATGGGAAATCTTCATGCATAAGATGCAATGGGAGGCCACAAAGAGTGAGTCTAGGAAGAAGCGGACACTTTGTCCCCAGCCTGACCCATCACGTACAAGCCCTGGCTAAATACAGTGAAGGAGAGTCAACAGCTCTCCAGCCACTGACCAAGTGAAGAGGAGAAGCTGTGGTTACCAAGCACCACTTAGCTCTCCATGCCCTCTTCCAGACCTGGTCCTCTTGACATCATTACTTTTACTTGCATGGCACCTTTCACACACGTCATTTCATTAATAAACATCATAATTCCATGGACAATGGTAGAGCAGATCAGCCCAATTTACAAAGGAACTTTATCAAAGTTAAGACTGTAATGAATATAGTTCTAAGGAGACCCCTAACACAGATAGCCACAAGGCAGCAACGTAGCTCACAAAGGTCTAGAAGCATTGACTATAATTAATAAATACTATCAAATATAAACATACAGCATCAAAACACATGAATTTTAGAAAACATATTACTTGAGTAATAGCTGAAAGATGAAAATGCCAGTATCATATGTGTGAAATGTTCAGAAAGAGGGTGTGAAAAATATGGGAAAGTTTGACACCCGAGGGGAGGAAGCAGAGAAGACATGTGCATCCATCACATCAAAGTCAACTGATATCTAAAATGTGCTTAGTGATATCTTAAATAACAACCGAAACACTAAAAAGGACTGCTCTATAATTATCTCACCTTGTTCAAACATTACACATTTTAGTTTTTTGAATTACAGCAAGTACCAGTGCTCTAAAAAATCCATCTGGCTGCTTTCTCATTGAATGACTGCCTAGGGTCAAAAGTGGTGATCTGAGAAACAACAAAATTTCATCCCGTGCATTTTCCTCCTCTAGAGATAAACACAATTTATCAGCCTCCTATTTAAACCAGAGAAACTATCTAGGTCCTCAAAGTTTTGTTGTTGAACTTTTTTGTGGAATGAAGTTGAGGCAATACTTTGACTAAGTTATAGGGGAAAGAGAGTTTAAACTCTGATTTGTTATATTGTGTAATTGTTCTTTGTTCCACAGAAATTATGCAGTAACTTGAATTGCAGCCAATTACAAATTAAATTTTGCCAAAACCACTTCCAAAACACTATGTATACTGGTCCATGGTGAGTAACTAGAAACACTTTAGTAATGCTTAAAGATGGGGAAATCAAATTTATTAGGCCTTATCAAAAGCACATTAAGCACACTTTGCAATAATTTTTATAAAGAACCCACTGCAATTAAATGGTCGCTCCAAGATGTGACTAATTATATGACTTTGGGTATCAGAAAAAAAGGAAATGGAAAGTTCTCCACAGCTAAAATGAGGTTCAGATTTCTAAATTTTATCACATCTCTAGGGGTGCATGCATGTGTGTGTTTATGTACTTGTACACACATGGGTATGTATGAAGAGATGGAGAGACATAAAGAAAGAGAACTATAAATTGAAAAATTGGTGGGAACAATGGAGATGGTAATTATATTTCTTTTCCTTCAAGATATTGACCAAAATCAGAAATACATATAACAGATTATTCTTTATTGTAAATTTATTCCAACAATACTTGAAAATAGTTCCTTAAGCTGGATTATTATAGTATCCATTTTTGTCTGAGTTCATAGAATCTCATGAGATTTTAAAAACTCATTAGCTAATAGAATTGCTCTAGATCTGGAGGTTCACTAATAAAATAAAATTCTCTAGTGTTTAACTAGCAAATTGTACTTGGTAATTGGTTCTTTGTAAATTGCACTTTGATGCACCTTGTCTACAGCTTATTTGATAAGGGGAAATACATACATATATATATTTCAAAATTACATATCTATATATTTATACAATGAAGTAGCTAAAAGACTGTTTCCCAGACACAGTAACTTTTTTAAAATAAAACAGGGCTATATAGCACTCTGGTTTGCATATTATATATAAGTACGTCCTTTAAATATTTGGATGTCACATATTTCTTCTTCTGATGTATATTTGGATATACACTTTAGGAAAGAGCCAAATCCAGGGAATTGCAACAGTTTGAATGAGTAAACCTGACTATGTTCTCTCCAGGAAAAATCTAATTCTCTCAGGAAATCTAGAGGTGACTCATAGGGATTTAAGAAATTTTGTTTACCTGGAAGGAATAAAACCACACTTTTGCTATTATAGGAAACTCAATGCAGTCAAAGTAAGATTCCTGCCGGGCCAGCAAGTCTTCCCCTTTGACCTCAATTGTCATTTCTGTTTTTTTTTTTAATTTCTTTTAATATATTCTATATTAACTTGATTAATTTCTGCATATTTATCATCAAATATTGTTAACCTGCTTATTAAAAATAGAGTTTTCTGGTCATGAAAAAGAGGGTGTATTCCTCCAGGACATGAACATTTAACAAAATTTATTTTTCTTATTTCCAAGTAATTTAAGGAAATCCAGTTGGAGAGAACAGCACATGAGAAAATCCTATACTTAGGAATATCTGGCAGGCTTGTTTTCTCACAGATATTAATACATGTAAATAGTAATACTTTAACATTTGTATACACACATACATGTATACAAATGTGTATACAATAATTATATGTACTTTCACTGATTTATTAGTAATAAATACAAGTTTATTTTTAAAACTTTGGCAATCTCAAAGCTTTGTCACAGCAAACAACCAGCAACAGTGAATTTTATTTTTTGTTAATATTCTATGTGCATGTGAGAGTTGCAGGTACAGTTTAGGAAAGGGAGAATAATGACAGAGAGGCATTTGATATGTATGTTGAGTTCAATTCAACAAGTATTTACTGAATGCCATTCCTAATCAGGGTACCAATAAGTTTCATTGTTGTGAAATTTATGAAGGAGACAATGTAAGGAGTGAGTGGCTGTGCAAAAAGTACTTAGGGAAATAAGTCATTAGTGACATTTAGGATGGCTATTCAAGCTCTCAAATATGTTAACTTTGATTATTTCCCCTTTAAAATAAAATTTGAAATTTTAGTTATAAACACACTACATTGTAAATAAAGCGATGTTTTCAGGACTTCTCATGAATACAGAATTATGTGGCTTTAAATTGAGTAGCTTAAAACCTCTATAACGTAAGTGTGCCTGTATGCATATATACTTCTTAGAGTTTTGCTATCTCCTCTCTCACTTTAAGCCTGTCAATCACCATCTCTTATGTCAGGAGTCTGCCTGCCCACAGCAGTCCTTCTCCGAGCCTTCCACCTTTCTTCTTTTAACCTATGTGGTCTTGGAGACCATACAATCTGACTTGCTGGAGATGTTTATAAAGTAAAGGTAAATAAACTCCACAGAAGAGCTCAAGGAACTGTGTTGTAAATAGTTAGCATATTTTGATAACACTTTCTTACGTACTTCATAGCTCCTGGCTCTGCTCTAGAGAGGAGAACTTGCCAGTGGGTTGGGTCCTGTTCGATGAAACACAAATCATCCTAATCTCAGTCCAATTTTAGGACTTAATAGCTTCATAATGAAAAATTCTGCCATCTTATTTTAAAATCATTTAAAAGTTTAATTATTTAAATGTCTTCTATATTTGTTGAGTTTTGAGAATTTTTTAAAATTACTTTTGTTTTCTTGTTTCGGTCAATATTTGCCATCTTCAACCCACAGGAGTAAAACAAAAACTTAAATTAACAAAATAAGTATTGTTGAAAATTTCAAAAACTATAGCATAAAATTATTTAAATAGCTAAACTTTTAAATACTTTATATAAGGTTTAGTAACAATACTTCTGAACTTATTAAAGCTTAACTCTGACAAAAGCTTTTGGGACCTTCCTTATTATTATATAGCACAAAGACATGGAGCTGGAGAAAATTATATTCTTCACATTTTCTGGTGGTGAGAGATGTGAGCTTCAGAGGCAATTTTAATCAAATCCATCTACTAGAATGTCTGAAGAAAAATGAGATGCCTGATACATGGAAGAAAAGTAACTACTTTGAACGATTATTATGATAGATTGATTATAAAAATGACTCAAGCTTTCCACTCCTTATGTACAACAAAATCTCATACATATATAGGAGTTTCAATAATTTATTCATATATCAATACCATGTTGCATTTATTACTGTAGTTTTAAAATAATGTCTTAATATCTGATAAGGCACATTACTCTTCATTATTATTTGTTTTTAAAATTATTTTATTATTATTTACCCTTTCATATGAATATTAAAATTCCTTTCATAATTTTGGTGCAAACATTCATTAGGGATTTTGCTTGGAATTGCACTCTATTTATAGAATGATTTGTGTAGCATTGATATCTATTAAATATGAAATAGCTTCATCTATGAATATGGTATACCTCTATATATAGGTTTTATTTTGTGTTCCTCAATAATATTTTATAATTTTCTTATGAAGTCTTATAAGTGACTTTAAGAACTTTTCTTAAGATCTCTGAAATGTCTAAGGTAGTGTTTAATCTTTTCAACTGGCCAAAAGGGCTTGTAGGAGTCTTAAGACCCAAAACAGCCTGACATACTCAAAATAGTTATAACTGGCTGTTTTATAATGTAGAAAAAGCCTCTGGGCTCTCAATTCCTATAGGCAGGAAGATAGTTGAAAAAAGTTGCTCAACGGATATATTCTCTAATGCCCTCTTCAGAAATAGCCAAAAGGGGTAATGGAAAAGGAAGATGATCCAGAGAGCAAAGACAAGAACTCAGGAGAACAATCAACTGAGAAGCCCAGGTCAGGAAGCAGGACTGGAGCCTACCTAAGGAACATTCTCTATCTCAGAACAGAAAGACCAGGCAGTATTTGATCAGTGAAATTTAGTAATTGTTAGGTGCTTCACAATCTTCTCTTTTTCCAATATGAGGCATAGTTTGGTAATCTTTTTCATGTTTTATTATTATATGTTGGGTGTGTGATGGTAGATGTGTGGTGGTAGATAGCTTATCTTTTTAGTTCAAAGATTTCTGAATCAAGAGAAGCCACATATGGACCTGATAGAGATTATGATATCCTAGACTTTGAGCCAATTGCCTTGATTGAATTCTTTTGGGGGATCTGAGGCAGGATGAGATTATTTTGCATTTGGATGAGTTGAGAATACTTGTGGTCATAGGAGCAGACCAGTAAATTTTATTGATGGTTTCCATCCTCCATGTATCCTTACATTTTGCCAAATAACTTTAGTGCCTTAACTTCATGTGTAGGGAGATCTGCCATATCCCTTTCAACGGACTCAATAATTTGACTGACTTTGGCCAATGAAATATTAGCAAATATCAGATATTACATAAGCAGCAACTAAGAAGTTTACTAATTGAAGCTATTGTTTTGTGTCTTCCCTATAAGCAGAAGAATAAGCCCAAGCTAGCCTGTTGGCTAAATAAAGAGAAACATGGAGCAGAGACAAGTTGCTGCAAACTTCCTAAGTCCAGCCGATCTGATGGTCAGTGGATCACCCAGCCAAGATCAACCTACTTGCCTAGCCAAACCACCAGCTAACCCCAGATATGTGCACCACAATTCTTCAAGTTTTGCCACTGAAATTATGGCATTATTATAGGGAAAATGCCTTATAAAATTGTGTAATTCCCCTACTAGACATTAAGGTAATGAGGTAAAGATCTGGTCTAATTACCGTAATCTTTGAATCTCCCACCTAGCAGAGTGTCTCATACACTTTTTAAAGAATAAGTTAACAAATTTAGTTTGTTTAGTAAAGTATTAAATTGTATAAATTATGGATTAGATTGCATTGATTATTTAGAAGAACCTCAATGAGTTCTGCTACTCAGCTACCTAGCCAAAAGAGAATGAAAAAAAGAAAGGAAAAACAAAAGTTGCTACAATGCAAAGAGGCCATTAGGACCATGAGAGAATGTATCACCATGGATGCTCAAAAGGAGAAAAGGATAAGATTACTACCCAATCACAGAATAAAATTGTTCAGCACAATTAAATTTGGAGTGGCATTTGTTAGTTATGGCCTAAAAACAAATGCAATTACAGTTCCTTCTAATCAGCAATACAGGAGCCTTTATCACCGTAGACTAACAAAACTAATTTTCCTACAGTAGCCCTTAAAATGATGCTACATATTTTATGGACTTTTGACTACTCTCTTTATCTCAGACAAGAAAGGCCTTACTATTCGGCTATCAAATGTTACCGGTGGAAAAAAACTAGAGAGCACAGTGCTCCCCACCACAAAGCCAAAAGCTTCCTCACTTGCTCTAGCACTTCCCAGAAAAAAACCATACGTCTTGTGCTACTTTTCTCATACTCCATTTTATACAATCTTGGAGTTTTTATTACGGCCAACTAACACTGTGGTTTGTGACTTATTTTCTCCAAGAATAAGCCTCCTCATTTATATTTTGCTTACTAAATCATTTCAACTGGTTGTGTGAATCTTTTTATTTTTCCAGAAAATTCATTTTCTATTTCAATAATTGGAAAATGGGTGTCACCAGACAACATAGATAAAAATGTGGTACATGGACTACTATTTATAGCTATGAATGAATGTGTCAACCCAGAATACTACACAGAATTAAAATAGAGTTCATTTGTTTCCAGCGCATCTGCACTGCAAAAAATATGTATGCATATATATTCTTCTAGCTTAAGGGAATAAATGCCAGAAGGAAATTTGGACCTATGTGAACTAATGAAAAACAAAAACAAAAGCTAAATAAGTGGTGGATAAATTAAAAAACAAAGTGCTTCTTTTATTCTGAAACTTCCTTAAAAGATTGTTTAAAGCAAAAGTAATATTTTTAGTTATAATGAATAATGCATGTAAAAATAAAAGATATGACAACAAGCACAAAGAAAGGATCAAGTACGGGGACTTATTCTATGTTAGGATAACATAGACACTTATAGACAGTGGAGTGTTTAATAACAAGGTATACATAGTAATTTCCAAAATATCTCAAAATTACATAACAGACCCCCAAATAAGCCACAGATCAAAGAGGAAATTATCACAGAAGTAGAAAATATTTTATACAAAACAATAATAACACAGTAAATCAAAATTTGTGGGATAAAGCTAAAACACTGTATAAGAGAATATTTATAGTGTTAAAATGCTCTGTTGGAAATATAAAATTTTAAATAAATGATTTACATCTTAGGAAGCTAGAAAAATAAAAGGAAATTAGACCAAAAATAATTAGAAGGAAGAACACAATAAATATAAAACAGAAATCAATGAAGTAAAAATATACAGAGGAAATAAAAAAGGCAAAATTCATTCTTTGAAAATGTGAAGATTGATAAAAACTTTAAAATACTAATCAAGAAAAAAAGAGAAAACAAATTTTCATAATCGGTCATGAAAAGTCATTATAGATATTAATTATACTAAAAGGATAATAAATAAAATAAACTTTATGCCAATAAACTTAATAACAAATGAACAAATTCTTTGAAAACTACTATTTACTAAAGCAAACTCAAAATAAATAGAATGCCAAATAGTCATATATTTATTAAGGATATTGAATTCATAATAAAAAAGAAAATTTTTCCAATAAATTAAATTCCAGGGCTAGATGGTTTTACTAATAATGTTTTCAGGCTTTAAGAAGGAAATAATACCAATTTTATACAAAGTCTTTCAGAAATGAGAGAAGAGAGAAATGCTTCTCAATTCATTTGATGTAGGCAGCATAACCCCGATAACAAAATCAGACAAAGATATTACAAGAAAATAATATTACAGGCCAGTATCCATCATAAACATATGATCAAAATTTTCCAAGAAAATGTTAATAAATAGAATTCAGCAAGATATAGCAAAGATAATACTTCATGATTAAGTCAGTTTAATCCTATGAATGAGAAGTTATTCAAACATTCAGAAATCAACAGTGTAGTTCACCATACTAACAGAACAAAGGAGAATAATTAAATGAACATCTCATCACTTTCAGAAAAAGCATGTGACAAAATTTAAACACCTATTTATAATAAAAACTCAACAAATCACAAATAAAAAGAATCATCTTAATAAAAGGCATACATTAAAAAACTTAGGGCTAATCATATTTAATAGATATTGAACAATAAGAGAATGAAAAAGGCAAGAATATCTACTCTCATGGTTTCTATTTAAGCTTGCACTGAAGATCTAACCACTGCAATGAGATGAGAAAAAAATAAAACAAAGATTTTTAAAAGATAGTACTATCTATGTTCTCTGATGACATGGTTATCTTGCTGAAAATACCAAGGAATGTATTTTAAATTTTTATTAGAATTAATAAATGAAGTTAGCAAGATCACAGGATACAAGATCAACATGTTGGTCTTCTAAATTGGCTATAGAAATTTGACTTGTTATCTTCAAGATGAATCAATAAAATAAAAAGGGATGCCACACCCCCTGGGGAAAAAATATGTGTATATAAGACACAACCAAATGAAATATAGACAAGAGACTTACACAGAGATTTCTCAAAAAAGATACAACATGGCAAATAGGCACATGAAATGATGCACAATCATTAGTCATCATGAAAATGCACATTAGAACCAGAAGTGAGATACCATTTCATACCCATTAGAGAGACCCAAATTAAAAGTCTGAAAATTCTAATTGTTGACAAAGGTGTGGAGCAGATCAAACCTTCATACATCCCTGGTGGGATTATAGAATGGTGCCATCCCTTTGGAAATGAGCTTGGTAGTTTTTATAAAGTTAAGTGTACAGTTACCACATCATTTGGCAATTTCACTCCTAGGTAGTTACCCAAGAGAAGAGAAAACACATGTCTACCAAAAAAAGTTCAAGAATGCTTGTAAAAACTTTGTTGATAAGAGCTCCAAACTGAAAAGAAGTGTACATCCACAGGGGAATGGAAAAAACACTATAGAATAATCACACGTTGGCATTGTGGTCATCATAAAATAATCCCACTAGGGATTATAATCCCACTAGGAATGTAGGAGGGCTTAATCTGCTCCATACTTTTGTCAACAATTAGAATTTTCATACCTTTAACTTAGGTCTCTCTAATGGGTATGAAACAGTATCTCACTTCTGGTTCTAATGTGCATTTTCATGATGATTAATGATTGTACATCATTTCATGTGCCTATTTTCCTATTATCATTATAAACAGCAACATTGATAATTTTCTAAAAAATATGTTGACCAAAAGAAGTCAGACAAGTTTTAGAACAGGAAAAACAAGTTCTAGTAAAAGAAAATCCATGGTTGTTTGGTGCCAAGAGAGAGGTGGAGTAACTGACTGCAAAAAGATGCAAGAGAACTTTCTGGAACAATAAAAATGTATGTCACAATGGTGTGGTGGTAATCTGGATATACACATTTGTCAAAACTCATCAAAGAATACACTTAGATGTATATATTTACATATAAATTATAGTTCAGTAAAGTTTATTTAAATGTTGAGAATAGAGGCAAGGTTAGAAGGTACATGTAGAAAAATACAACTTAGTTTACCTCTTTGGGGGAAGGAAAATGCTGTTACTACAATACTGACTCTCTATCCCCAGATAAAAACTGATACGAATAAAGGCCATTTTCAAAACTCAATCCAGCCCTTGGTAGAACAGTCACTTTAACTTAAATAAGGAAACAGACGTAGTAATGGGCCCAGTCTTACTCCAGTAGGCATCTGAGTGGAAAGCAGAGAAGAATGTTAATATGACCCTTTGGTTCCAAGGGAATAGAACACTATTCCTTGCTTAAGAGTTATGAGGTTCTATTGATTTATTGTCTTTGTTCAATAGGAGTTTAGACTGAATTGCTTTAGAGAATGAATGTTTGTTTTAGGAAGAGATCTGAACATATGCATTTAATTTTAAAGAAATCTTTTTGCATCTCAAGCTGGAGGTACCCTGGACCCCTAGGAAACCTCTAACCAGGGGTCCCCTACAATCCCCCATTAAAGTTTTCCTAACTCCCACTCATCCCCTCTTCGGGGGGTAGTAAGAGCTTTTAGGCACCATTGATCCTTTCTCCCAAAGTCCAAATAACCTAGATTTGAATCTGGTAAATTGAATGTAGTTTAAGGAGTGTTTCCAAGTATTTTAGTCTTCTGCATGGTTTAGCATGAGGACCCCAGGAAGGTGGGTTAAGATTATTTGATAAAAGGAATACTCTTTAAAGTAAAAGACACAAACCTTGAATCAGAGAAGCTGGTTAACAAACGGTTTGATTCCATGGGCTGCTCCCTATGAACTCCTAGGTAAGGCACACTGAGCAAGAACTTTTAACTTGCCCACCTTGCACTATAATTCCCATTGCAAATGGTTGCAACCCTTCAGTGAGTAATTATGTAAAGACCTACAAAGCCTGACAAGGTGATCTTGGGGGAGCTGAAGGCCTAAGTCATAAAGGAGAAGAGAATTCTGCTCCTCGTGAACTTCTCATAGCCTCTGACAGCGGCTTAGCTTAGATCTGATTGACTGTGTTGGATATAATGATGAATATCATCCTAGTTCAGTGAACCTGCAAGAAAAAATGAATAAAAGGGAAGAAGCAGAAGCTTGGAAGCAAAGTGCAGAATACTAAAAAGAGTAAAAGAAAGAAAGATATTTTTAGGCACTAAAAACCAGTGTGACAAATATTTATTGCTCGCTACAATGCACCTGGTACAGTACCAGGCCTGAAGGCGTAAGAGCTCTTTTAGCTTCATAATCACCTAAGAAATGGGTGTTATTATTTTACCAATAAGGAAACTGATGTCCAGAGGATTTTAATAACGTGCTAGAGGCTAGTAAATGGTTACATGGGAGTCAGGATTAAAATTCAAGTTTGTATGACTTGGAAATAATAATTAAAGAAAAAGAGGAAGCCACAGAATGGGAAAGAGAAATGGACCAAAAATCACACAGCAGAAGGAGTGAAGCTGGAAGACGGTGGACAAGTTCTGTGCTATTGGCGAAGCTCTACAGGGAAACCTCAGGGAGGGGTAGCTGCTCACTCTTCTTCCACATTGTAATTAGCAAAATAACTAGTAGTCACAGCTCTTCAATGAGATTCCTTCTTCTTAAATCTTCGGACTAACTGAAGTTTTTTTTTTTTTTTTCCCCTAGATTCTTACAATGTGGCAGCAGATTGACAGCACAGGCATCACCTTTACCTGCAAATTTGTTAGAAATGCACATTCTTGGGCCCACTCCTCACCAGAAACTCTGAGGGTAGAGTTCGGAAAATGTGCTTTCTTAATTGCAATTTTGTTTTGTTTGGGCGTAAACACAGATTCATTATCTTACAGTTCTATAGGTTAGAAGTCCAAAACAGGCCTCACTGGGCTAAAACCAATGTGTCAGCAGAGCTGAGTTCCTTTCTGGGGACCTAGGGAACTTCATTCCCCTCCTTTATCCAGCTGCTAAGAAGCCACCTGCTTCTCTTGGCCCATAGCCTGTTCCTCCATCTTCAAGGCCAGCAGCAGTGAATTAAGTCCTACTCACATCACATCCCTCTTCCACGTTGGAGGATTTTTGTGATTATAGTGGGCCTGCCCAGATAAACCAGAGTAACGTCCCTAAAGTCACCAGATTAGCAAAATCTAATCCACCTGCAGCTTTGTTCCCCTTTGCCATTCATAGTCACTGGTTCTGGGGATTAGGATGCAGACATCTTTAGCAACTATGCTTAACGAACCCTACAGGTGCTGCTGACCACTCTGACATTGGACAGCCAGCACTCCAGTCCTCAGCATTTGCCAAGGACTTGGTCCTGCTCCCCCATCCACGTTCGTACAGCCCCAGGTCCCAGAATCTGAAAGGAATTGGACCACAGCTAAAAGCCTGTGTACAAATGATAATTTTATTAGGGTGAAATCACAACCACCAGAGACTGCAATGAACTTTTCCAAGCTATTGAAGCTTGTCACCTTCAGAAATATCATTAAGGACCTGGATGGTATTCAAGAGCTAATATAATTTACTAAGAATCTATTAAATAAGCCAGGCCTGTGGAGTTGTTCTGCCACATGAGCATTTTTCACTTTAATGATTAGGCTGCAAAGGAAAGGAACCAGCTCTCCTATCCAGATAGGGGCTGGCTGAGCTATCTTTCCTCAGATACTTTTCCTAAGTCTGTGACAAGAGCTCAAACCTAGTAATAATGAAAGAATGAAAGCCTCAGAAAAGACTAACCTTGTTAATTGCGATCACAATAAAATGCATCAAAGGTATAAAAGGCGGATGCTGCGCATATTTCCTCAATGAAATTTTTCTGTTAAATTCCTTTCTACTCCACTCCCCCAGCTTAAACCTGACCTTATGTTCACCTTGATATTTCGCTGATGCTGACTGGCTTTCTTTCTTTCTTTCTTTCTTTTTTAATATTCAGTGTTCATAAGAATGTGTGGTAAGAGTTACACGTGGGCAAAAAGGTTAGTAGAGCCAAATTAAACCAAATTACAATACATAACAAAAGAGGAAATAAAATACTTCATTAAAATGATACATTCTTATTATATATTATCATGTATTTAATACAGGACTTGCTATACATCACAAGTGCGTTATTGCTGTGCATATTTAGGGTAGGAAAGTAATGAAAATAATATTTCATTCTGTAATAGTAAAGTGGTTTTATGGGCAAAATTTGAATGGAAAGCAGTAAAATCAAAAAGTAAACCTGATAATCTCTGCAATAAGGTTAGGCTGGGAGGGTGGGCTGGGGGAGAGAGTGCTTGAAGGAGGTGAGGAAGCCAATAGGTAAAAGGGAGAGAAAATAAAGAAATTCCAATTTCTTGGCAATAAATCTGAATTTGTGAAAGCTGAAGTCAGCCAGAGGCTTTGTGTTGTAGTGAACCAAGGTTTAGTTCAGTGGCAGAAGCAAGAAACAATGGAATACCACAGCTAAGATATTCACCACTGTTTCTTCAGCAGGAGGCAGTTGCAGATGGAAAATGTGCTAAAATACAGCAAGAAGAAAGTGGTAACATTCTTACAGGGAATTAGAAGTATGGCCGCTGGAAACTCCAGGCCAAATGAAGGTGCTACAATAAATTCACTCCAAATAAAGGCACGCAAGCAAAGCCCACTGCTCCTTCTCGAGTTATGAGGGTTTCCTTTCCTTTGTGCACATTGGAGTGGCCTGCCAAGTCGGTACCTCTGTAGTGCTCCCACAGGCTGCTCTTTACTCATGACTCGAAGCGCAAGAGTAGACACTTAAAATTAAAAAAGTCATGGTACAACCATGTTAAAGTTGTTTTGGAGTTGTGCGATGTGTGAGCAACACATGTAAACACATGCAATGCCTATGCATGTTAACTGAAATGTAGCCGTTCATGAGTCCCACTTTAAGCACCGGGAAGGTGCATTGCCTTCATTTGTTCACCTTAGAGGACTAGAGTATAATTCATTCTGAAGTTGCTATGAAGAAGGAAGGAGGATAGAGTAACCTTTCGGTGCCACACCTGGTCTCTGGATTTCCAACGTGCTAATGAATTTTCTGAGCTAGGAGCATCAGACCAGCTGGCAGTACATTAATCTGAGGGAGCACCAAGCAATACATCCTCCAAACTCAAAAGTGGGTGAACCAATTTAGAAAATGTTAAATCAAATCCAACCGGTTCCGTAAAGACAGTACAAACCTGCAAAGCCCCAAGATATCTGGAGAAGTCACTCTAGCCCAGCTCACTGAGCTGCAGCCAAGTTCCTAGCCTCCTGTCTTTATCTGTATCTACAAAATAAGGTATATAACTGTGCACCTCTCTGAAATTTCTTCCAGTAAAGACACTTGGCAGGGGACCTGTAACATTAACCACAAGCTATTTCTCAAATGCACCCACCTATAAGTGAGCACCTGTTCTGTTCAATATTTCTGCAAAAATACCTTTTTTTAATGAAAGGACTGGTAACGGAGATAAATATATGTTAAAAAAAGATAACTTGTCACTAGGAGTAACACACTTAGGAGGAAAATCTACTGGGAAGTAAACATTTTAATGATAATTTTAGGATATGTTTATACTGCTGGAGTTCAAAACCATTTTTAAGATGGGCTGGTAAAAAATGATGAGTAGATGAAGACAAAGAGAAGTGAAATATAAAGGAATCTCATTCTAAAAAGGTTTTACTACATTTAAACACCCGAGGCCAAATCTAGCATGACTGGATTTAAAGGACCCCTGGGACATTCTGGGACCATCTGGGGAATGCTCGACAGACACCCAGTGGAGTCAGGTGCAGAAGATGCCTGCAGGATAGGAACCAGAAGAATGACAGGATCCTGGAGATTTAGGGCTCAGACCGAAATGCATAAACTGGGGAACAGAAAGGGTGACAAAGAACGTGCAGATGGAGGGCAAACCAAGTGGAGCACACACCAGGATTTGCCCTACCCAAAATGAGGCATTGCTCCCAAGTCTCACTCCTGGGGACAGGGAAGGGGAAGGCAGTTTCTCTTAATTATTCCCTTCTTAAAATTGAGCAGGATAATTAGCACTCAGCAGGGTGTAGGGGGCTGTGACAAAAGTGCTACTGCATCCGTTTGACAACTACCCAACTGAGAAAAGCAATGTGTTGGGAACATGCCCCTCAATTTTAAACTTGCTGTTTCCTTGGGTTTCCTGCCCCGCTTTGCCCTAACACTTGACCCCTGAGGGCCTGGCTTTGTCCTGGAGCCCACAGGGCAAACGTTACCCACGGTGGGGGCAGCAATAGACTGTAGCTGTAATTTTAAGAGATATTGTCAAATGACTTTCCAAGAAAGTCTATAGCAATTCACACTTCACCAGAAGTTTATGAGAATACACTTTTCCTTGCTTCCTATCTAAAATTATTATTCTCATTCATTTTAACTTTTGACAATCAGCTAGGTAGAAAGTGAAAGTGAATGGCTGCTTTAATTTCTGCTTTCCTCACTACTAGTGAACATGAGCACATTTTCATGTTTATTGGCCATTTGTATTTGTTCATCTATGAATTACTTATTCATTTTTAAATCTATTTTTCTGTTACGCTGCCTCTTTTATTTGTTTTTACCAATTTGTAAAAGCCCATTGCACCTAATACATATTACCTCTGTTACATATATTCCAAAATTTGATTCCATCTATAATTTTTCTATTAGTTTTGCTTATGTTATCTTTGGTGTGACCACTGTGATTAATTTAAGCAAGAAAAAAGTTAATAAAGCATGTTAGCTATTTCACACATTTGTGAGGAAGGTGGAGAGATGACTGAGGTGACGTTTCAAGGACAGATGCCCAGCTCATGCAGCTCTACTGGCCTGATGAGAATAACCACCGAACACTCATGTGCCAGCAACTTGCTTCACTGTAACTGCTCTTGCTGCCATCCCCATGGTCAGGGACTGGGCTGCTCTCTTTTCTGCAGGACATAATAAGAAAGCATGTCTTCTTGACCACAGCTGGCAGCTCTGGTCTCGGGGTCACTAGTTTTGGAATGAGGCTCAACATGACGGGGCAGAACAGTCAGATAGAAGGAAGTGGGACATCATTAAACCATTGCCGGAAATAATATTGGAACCCATGGCACCTCTGCATTTCCTGTTAGATGAAATAAATTTCTGAATCGTCCAAGCCTGTTAAGACAGGGTTTCTGATACTTAAGAGGCAAGTGTGCTAAGAGATGTGGAAACCATCATGTTCTGGTACCTTTGTTCCTGGCAGATCTTTAAAAACATTTTCTATGTTTCTATAGCAATACAAACCATTTTATTTAGGTTTTCTAATTTGTGTCTCTACTTATGTCAGAGGCACAGTAAATTCTCCTACAACGTGCTCTGTATCGTCCAGTATTATCAACTATCATTTAAATCAGTGGTGTCATTCTTTGAAACAGAAGCACATACCAGTGCTGAAAATGGTGAAGAAAAGTCTAGAGCTCCACATTGCTCAGGTTTCTTAGCGGACCCAGAGCACTATGGTTCCACAGAACGCCACGCGAAAAGCACTGGTCTAATGCCGATACCGCAGGCTATAAGAGTACCCCAAGCACAGAAAATTTTCACTACAAAGCAGTATTTCAATTCTATTTTACAGATTTAAAAAATGTTTTTGGTCACATAGTATATTCACATGGTTCAAACACCAAAAACATAAAATGTCATTCAGTAAAATACAGGGTCCAGCATAAAACCCCCTTTTTATTATAAAATCTTTTATTATAAAATCATAAGAATGTAATTCTGTAACATAACTCAAGCATATCACATGGTATTTTAGGTGAAATGTTCAAATTAAAACTATAAATTAACTCTGGCTGGTGTGGCTCAGTGGATTAACCACTGGCCCGCACAACAGAAGGTCACCAGTTCGATTCCCAGTCAGGACACACGCCTGGTTGTGGGCCAGGTCCCCAGCTAGGGGCGTGTGAGAGGCAACCAATTGATCGATATACCTGTTACACATTGATGTTTCACTTCCTCTATTTCTCCTTCCCTTCCCCTCTCTCTAAAAGTAAATAAATAAAATATATTTTTTAAAAACTATAAATTATTACACTCACACCCTACCAACCACACTCAAGCAGGCCTTACTTCAGCCAGACCCTGTGTATTCCTGTCCACATCCCACTTACTCAGTTCCTTCTGTCACCACAATTTTGTTTAATATTTCTATCACTGTATCTTTAATATATAAATATAAATGTTATTCACATTACACAGATACACATACTTACACGCACCTGTATATTTATAATACTTCTGTGCTGTTTTAAACAAACTAGCATACTATACCCATGCATGTATGCATGCGTGCATGCATATGTATGTTTATCCTTGTGTATATACTTATACTTCTTTGCCACCCTTTTTTTTTCCCCTGACAACGTACACTAGTGATCTTTCTATATCAGTTTATGGATCGCTTTTTCATATAGTTATAACAACATAAGATAGTATAACTCACGCAATCGGTCCCTTATTGATGGCATTAAGATGTTTCTATTCTCTGCTATTACAAATAATGCTGCTGTGAATAATCTTGTACATATGTCATTTCAAGTGTATATGAGGATATCTACAGGATGCCTGCTGAGAAGTGAAATTCCTGGGTGACAGGGTAAATGTATTTGTAATTTTGATATATGCTGCCAGATTGGCCTCTACAGTAGCTGCACTAATTTGCCTTCCCACCAGTAATGAATGTATGTTTCCCCCACTGCCTCACCAACATCTCATGTTTCCAGATTTTTTTTTTTATTTTTACCAATACTAGAGGGAAAGATGGCATCTCTGTGAACTTTTTTACTCTGATTTTTCATGAATAAAATTGAGCATCACCGCATACGCGTAAGAGCCATTCGATGTCATCTTCTGTGAACTTTCTATTCTCCTTTTTCATCTGTTTTTCTTTTGTTTCATTGATCTTTTTCTTACCAACTTCTAGAAACTCTATATTTAGAGAGATTAGCCACTTGTCAGTGATGTGATTTGCAAATATTATTCTTGGTTTATTATTTGTATTTTAACTGATAGCATTTTGCCATGTACAAGACTGTGTTTTAACTTTTATGTAGACATATTTACAAATCTTTTACAAAGCTGTTTAATTTTGTATCATCCAGAAAAGATTTATCCACTCCAAATTTAAATACAATTCCCCCTTGCTTGTTTTCTATTATCTTTATGGGTTTCACTTTTTATACCTACATTTTTCATCAGTTCTATATTTTTCATGCTGAATGTTATGAAATATACTAAGATACTCACCTATTCCAATATCATTGCCTGAATAGTCCATCTCTTCCACGTTGATTTGAGATGAAACCTTTATCATACATAAACATTACAACTAGTAGGCAAAGCTAAAAGCTGATTCTCTCAAAAGTATTAAACTCACAAGTCATATTTCAAGAACTAAATGGTGCAAAACACAAGGGTAAATTCAAAGGATTTTATAGAGCAATTCAAGGGATCATAAGAAACTAATTTACTTAACTCTAAGAAAATAAATTTGAGATCATGGACAAAATAGACAATTTTAAAGTGAAATATAATTTGTCAAAAAACAAGCAATTAATGTTTTTGCTGTTAGAATTTTATGTCTAAGAACACAATACGCTACATACCTGTTTATGTTTTGGGGAAGATCCTGCAGGGTCTTCACATAGATTTAATTAAATCTTAATTTTTTGTTTTATAATTTTCTTCTTAATGATGACACTTATGATTGTTTGGGATCTTCTTTTCCTATATACTAGATCTACATATTTACAACCCTTTTAAGCTCTTTCTAATTCATATTTCAATTATTTTAATTTTTCTCAGTTCTCTCTATGCATCTTACTGCATTTCCTACAACACATATCAGACTAGACTTCTTGCAATTTTGTCTTATTCCATGATAGTTTTTCTTCTTCTTTCTTCCTGAGTTTTACCAGCTCATGTTTTATTTTCTTTTATTGACTCATCATCTTTTTCCTGAGTTTTTGCTTTGATTCTTTGTGGTTTTACTTCAAAGAGGGAACTGGTGCACAAGGTTCTTAGTTTATATTGAAATATTTATTCACAGGTTTCACCTGTCCCAGGGTAATTTTTTTCTGGCAAATGTTGTTTATCAATAAATTTTGCTAATTCCTCATTTTTCTTATATTTTTATAGATGCTGGGAAAGTTCCTTTGTGTTGTTCATTATTAAGTGAGTTGTGAGGTTATGGGCCAAATATTTTCAAGTAATTTCCATAGATAGAAAGCAGTAAGGGTAGGCTAACTGGTTTTCACACTGCAGAGGGTTTTTTTTCTCTTTCGCTGCCACAAAGCAAGACAGTTTTTGTGAAAGTAGTGGGTCCGTGGGATTTTGCTTTTAACAGAGTCTCTTCTGTGTCTCTGAACCTAATTGCTTCTCCAGGGTATGTTGTCTCTCTCTCTGTTTCTGTCTCCATGTCTTCCTCTAACATCCCTCTCCCCTGCCTCTCTTGATTCATGCACAATGTCTTCTGCATGCAACTAAACTGATTTTGGCACACCTTTCAAGTTACTTCACATTCTTTCTTCTAGCTGCTCAGAAATGAAGTTTGTGTTTTTGTTTTCACATCGATTTGTTACTTGCTTTCATTCAGTTTTCTGGAGAAGATGGAGATTGCTATGTGTATGTAGTCGTCATTCTAGAAAAATTCTACTAGAAATTATGCCACCTATAGTTAGGAGAGACAATATATTATAGATTAGGTAAACCAGTCCCTCAATTGATGCCTGAATTCAGGACAGACTTATTCATTTCTAAACCTCTGGCACTGCAGAAATGTGGCAGCCTGAGTTACAAATGGGGTTCGTGCTGCTGAAAGAGCCCCAGGCCAAGAATATAAGAGACCTGGAGTTTACTCTTTCCTCCGCCACCGCCACCATCTGAGGTAGAGCAAGACAACTATCTGGGTGGGCCTCCAATTCCCCAACTGAAATGGATGAGATGATCGTCATTAGCCCTCCTCTATTAAAAAGGTCAGCAGCCTTTGTAAATATTCTGACAAACTTGGGAACACATCAGACTTCAGGACATAATAACCTAGATTAGAAAGATTCATTTATATACTAATATTTTTATTGTCTCAGCATAAACAATTTATGCTGAGACAAACTTCCTAGGGCGTCCTCAACCATGACACTTCTCTCCCTTCGCTATATCACTTGCTAGGACCAAACATTTTAAATTTGGCTTTTCCAACAAACATAATTTGAAAGTGTGGGAGACATTTTACCTTTTTCCTATACCTGGCATTTTAATTATTTAATTACTAATTATTTCCAAGTTAAGCTATGCCACTGCCTAAGAATTTAATTTGGAAAACAAATTACATGTCATTTCCCTGAAAATCTGAACTCTCTAAACCACTAAAATAGAGTCAACTTTAAGCAATATGATAGTGAATGTTCACAACCAAATAATTATATTTTACTTTGGAAATGTTTAAAAAGTCACAAAAATTCTTTAAATCTCCTTCTGCTTACTGACATTAGGAAAACAGAACAAGTTTACTTCACTTCAAAAGAAATTGAATTTTTTTTCTTAGTGATTAAATCCTATTAAAGAACTGGGTTCTTAGATAAAATGTACAAAGAGAATTGCCTTTATTAATAAAACTGCTGAGAGTTAGACCATTGTAACCACTCTAGGGACAAAACAGGACTCTCCCAGTGTAACGTAGCCTATCAGAAAGGTGATGAGTCCAATCATTAGGGGACAATTCAGTAAATACGCACAACCTGAGCATTAGCTACTAATCCTACTAATACCAGCTGACATTTCGTTATTAGCTGATTGGCATCAAATATAACGTGTTAGGAAATAAAAGATTATTCACTTTTGTTTTGGTTTTGATAAATGCTTGGATTCTTCTTATAAAAATAGTGTTAAACTCATGTTAAATTTCAAAATGGAAACATACTTGGTAAGTATTCTTATCATGACTAGCAGCCTACCCTAAATCACAAATGCAGGTTTTCTCAGCCTGCTTCTCCTATTGTTCATTTTAAGAATTCAACTTAATCTGCTGGACTACTCTGCTGACCAGGAGGTGTGTAACACAGACTACTGCACCAAGGATCCTCAGTACTGTGTCTAGTGCTTTCCAAGGTGTTTTGGACTGAATGTTTGTGTTCCCTCCAAAATTCATATGTTGAAATCCTAGCCCTACTCTGATGGGATTAGGAGGTTTGGCCTCTGGGGTTAGGTCATGAGGGTAGGACCCTCACAAACGAGATGAGTGCCCTTAGAAAAGAGGACCCAAAAAAGCATCCTGGTTTTTTGCTACCACATGAGACCATAGCAAGTAGATAGCCGCCGTGATTTAGAAAGCAGACTTTCCAGATAACAAATCTGTCAGCACCTTAATCTTGGGCTTCTCAGCCTCCAGAAATGAAAATTACCATATTTTGCCTTGTATAATGCACACTTTTTGCTCAAATTTTTGAGGGAAAAAGAAAGACATGCATTATACATGGGTAGTTCTAATTCCGTATCTATATAAATGTTTTTAATTCTTTCATTTATGCCTATGTGTTAACAGTATAGCCTGGAATATGATAATGGGTTTTGTTTGAAATAAAAATAAATAAATAATTGGACTAAAAAATTAAAGCAAAAGATTTTTTCCTGAAAGTTTGGGCCAAAAACATGGGAGTGCATTATATATGGCAAAATACAGTAAATCTCTTTTGTTCTAGCAGTCCAAACAGACTAAGACAAAAAAAGTAAATATAAATATCCCATTTTACAGATGTGGGATACAAGAGTCAAAAAGACAAGGTACAAGAGAGAGGAGTGGAGCACAAATGTTACTCTAAGTGAAAGCCACAACTCTAGGCAGAAGTAGCGGAACACAGATTTCCCTGACGAGTCTCCAAGCCCTCATCTTTCTGCCCCTCTTCACATGCACACACTTAAGCATCCCTCTGGGAGAGATGGAAAATGCCATGTCCTAAACTGCAATGCCATGACGGGAATTCCACAATTAACAGGCAACGGAAAGGTAACCTGGTGTATCACACACATTTCTGTGACAGATGCCACTTCCGCTCACATTTTTATTCACCAAAGCAAGTCACATGACCACACCTCACATGCAAGTCACATAGCTCACGCATTCAGAACGAGGAGAGAGGGCAGTATTTGGTAGGCAGCACTGATGACTGTGGCATTTAGTCTGGAGGTTGTGTCTGTGGATGACGAGGCTCATGAAGTCAGTTTGTACACTCCATTGAAGGACTCTGAACTCCATGCTCTAGCACTCCAGGCACCACTGAAGGTTTGAGCAAGTCCATGACCCTACAATGGGTTGAGCAGTAGTCTGAATTCACTAAACAGACATGGCCACTAGGCTCCGGGACTTGCTCCTCAATTATTGTTCCAAACCAACGCAGTTCACATTTTTTCTCACTCACCAAAGCGGAACTCTCTGCATGCCCCCTCAAGGCAGTTTCTCTCTCCTACAGCAGAAGGACATGATCTTTTCACACTATAAGGAGAAACTATTATCTGGCACAGGGCGCAGAGTCCTACTGACACCACTTCAGGTGAATTGCAGTTGTATCTGACAGGAAGGTGATCGAAAGCTCTCAGAGGAAAGCAGGCTGCCCCCAGGAACAGGCACAATTACGCAGCTGTGTAGTTGAACTTGTTTCTTTTATTTAGTGGAGGAACTTTAGAAGCTCCTTCTCTGAAAAAGGGAATGTGAGCTTTTCTGAGACATCAAAATGTAAGTCTTTGCTGTGACTTATCTTGTTATTTTTGAGACATTCCAAGCTTCATGCTCATCACTGCAGAAGGTAGTTGTGCCAATTTCCTCAAGTCTAGTCAACAATTTGTAGCCTTATTGCTGTCACTTTAGACTGACATTACTTACAAACTGGTTCTATATATAGTTCTTTTACCCTAAAAATTAGATGTTTAATAATATAAGATAACATACATGTGAATATATAATTGGCAAAGGATATGTATACAGAACATATAAAAAGTAGAACTCAAAACAATTATGAAATACAACAAAATGGACAATAGACTTGCAAACTCTACAAAGGAAGATATATGAATAGCCAATAATTACATAACAATGTTCAATATCATTAGATATCAGGGAAATATAAATTAAAACTATAGTGAGATCCAGTCATATGCACTAGAATAGATGAAATTTAAAAGACTGACAATACCAATTGTTGCCAAGAATGTATAGCAGCTGGAATTTTCTTCCACTGTTGGCAGGAATGTAAAATTGTACAACTGTTGAACTATTGGCAGTTTCTGATAAAATTATACTTACATCTACCCTACCATTGAAACACTTCACTTCTGGGTGATTAACCTAGAGAACTTTCAATATATATCTACAAAAAGACATCCATAAGAATGTTCTACCTGCCTCATTCAAAATAGCCCAAAATTAAACACCACCCAAATGTCCATCAAGAAGTGAATGAATAAACAACTGATGTTATATTTATACAGTGGAAAACTACTCAGCATTGAAAAAGAACAAACAGTTGCTACTTCCAACAATGTGGATGAAATCAAAACACATTCTAAAAGAAAAAAGTGGAAAACAAAAACTTTATATTGTATAATTCAATATATATAAAGTTCTAAAATAGGCATAGTTAATCCATAGCAATAAAACTTTCAACAATGATTATATATGGGTGAAGGGAGGAAGTATGGACTACAAAGAGTGCATGGAAATTTTATGGGGTAACGGAAATGTTCAACATTTTCACTAGTGTGTCAGTAATGAATGATATGTTTATCAAAATTTATTACACCCTACATTTAAAGTCTGTGCATTTCCATGTATGTTACTTATACCTCAAAATGTTAAAAATAGATGTTTAATAACCTGGTCTGAATAATAACAGCTAGGATTTCTTAGAAAAGCACAGACCTTGATATACACATCACACTTAGTCCTGTCTCCTTTGGAAGTTTCTAACACATGAATTTTACACGGGAATCAGAAAAACGAAAATCTGCAGTAGGCAATAGCCAACATAAATCTGTGAAATGGTCTGGATATAACAGTAAGGAGTGGCGGGGCCCATGGTGAACTGCAGAGAGAGTGACACATCTTGTAGAAAACATCAGCCAATTTTTGCTTCTAGGAGATGCTGACCCAGAGTTACCAGATCACCTGGTTTTTAAACAGAAATCAGAAATCTATATTTTTATATGAAATATATTGATATTTATAGTTTGGAAAATAATATTTTAAATGTAAACATCAATCAAGCCAACCATTATGCTAGATGTATTTATGTTAAATAACTTAAAATTGATGGGGGAGTCAAGAATTGGAAAATATTAGTTTAAGGTAATAGTTAACAAGCCTAGTAGTTAATGCATGTGAAAAGCCATTGTTTCAGGAACTGCAGGTACGGCCCACCCTGACTCCAGGAGAGCACAAGCCATTGACCTGTGTGCTCCAGAGAGACTGTAAGCAATCCAGGTGGTATCTGAGCCATTGTGTTCCATAGGGTCTACAGCCCAGGACACAGATAAAGAAAATCACCAGATTAAAGGATGTTAGGGAAATTGCCCGACTGCGGCTTTAATCTCATTAATCTCTTTCCTGAATTCCAAATCCCTTGAATTCCAAACCCCTTACCTACACTTTTGCCCCCTTATGAAAAAGGCCAGTTTGAAAGGAAACATAAGACAGTCTCTTAAAGTACAAACCTGCCATCTTCTCAGATCAGATCGCTGGCCATTTGAATAAAGCGCCGATAAAGATTCAAACCCTCTCTCAGTTTATTGGTTCTGGTAGGTGACAGGCAGCGCGAACACTGGTTTTTCCGGTTTCAGAATGCCGCCGCTGTCCTCCGCCTGGACTCCAGCTGTCTTACCACAGCAGTCAAGATCAAAGCATGCAGGAGAAAATAACCACTACTCACAAACTAAACCGCAGGGCGAGTTGCAGGGCATACTTTCTTAACCCAGGCAAGCTCAGGTCCTTTCTATTTTGGTAATGAAGAATATGAACACAAAAGCGTGCTTGGATCCCATTTCAAACTCTTCAACATTTTCCTTCCTTTCCCAAATTACTCCTGCCACCTCCCTATGCCAGCTGTAGGAGGCACTGTTCTCAAGCGATGCTCAATGCCCTGTTACGCATACACACCAAAAATTGCCTAAATCGTTACACCAGTTTCACCAAATTTGCTGAAGAAAAAAAGAACATACAAAAAGAAAATCAGTTACCTGAATCCCTTTATCTTCAATTTGTGGTGCCCTGCAGACCACTGCATCTCTGACTGGATGCTAGCCTGTCTCTGTAGCTCAAAGGTAGGATGACCTTACATCCTAGTGTTCTTGAGATAGTCCTTTCGTCGGCCTGTTTTCATATAATAATTAGTAGTAGCTGTCCATTTCACTCTCAGAAGTGTCCTGGTCCAAAAGACAAATGCGATGGTCACCTTAGTCAAAGGGTATATTTTGCTTAAAGCTAGAATAGCTATCATACCTAGACTCGGGCAGTTTATAACCCAGAGGGAAGCAAAGTTTTTCTTGTCTCTCCATGGCTCATCTTTTAAGCCCCAGATTCCTAGCCAAAGAACATACAAATAACAAAGACTTACACTTCATCTCTGAAATGATTTTAAAATTCATAATAAAAACAGGCATACCTCAGAGACATTGCAAGTTTGGTTCCAGACCATTGCAGTAAAGTGAGTGTCGCAGTAAAGGAAGTGTCGCAATAATTCAAGTGTCGCAATAAAATCAGCGAATATTTTTCCTGGGGAGCATCTTGCCTTCAATTTGTAAAACAGGCAACATCTGTGAAGCTCAATAAAGTCAAGCACAATAAAACGAGGCATACCTGTATGTATTTGGTGTGGGTCTCAGCCTATCAATAACCAATGTCATGGTTGGACTGGCCCTTGTGGTTCTTATTATGATTGCAAGATGACCTTCAGCAATAACCATTAGGAAACTTGAAAAGATAAAAGTTTGTTACTTACAAGGCCTAAAAATTACGTAACACACCTAGGACCACGTAGTGACATCCCAGTGGAAAGGGAGAGGATGTGTGCCTGGGCCTGGGGTTCTGCTTTAATTGGGGTAGAGGGTGAGGGCTTGGAGTTTCATGGGCTCACTCTTTTTGAGTGAATTTAAAACACAAGAGAAGGAATTTAAAGTACATGTAGAGAAAAAAGCAAGTGGTCAAAATGGTCAGTTATCAAAATCAACCAAGATCTCTAATACAAAGGAGCCTCAGTGAGGGAGGCGGCCTGGCTTTTTCCTTCATCCTGGGGCTGAAAATGTGTTTATTAGAGACAGTCTTCTTTGAGATGGATGCCTAGGTCATTAAAGCTTAAGTCAGGCACTTGCAGTACAAAAAAAAAAAAAAAGTAAAACTGTTAGGGCTTACACTACAGTATTAGTAGCCAATAAATGTGTGGTTTGCCCAAACTAGGCATTATAAAAAAGATATCTCAGTCCCCAAATCCTTGATTTTAATATGACTATAGTACATAAAATTAATAGCATAAATAAGAGACTTGAGAAAAAAAAAACTTTGTGGTGTAACAGCAAGTTATCTGATACAAAAGGAAATGGGGGAGGAGGGCGGGAGAAAAGAGTTCATGTTGGTACCTCTGCAAAAGGATACTATGCCCACCTGCAAAGTGAAAACCTTGGGTGAAGTTAGTTTCAAGTTAGTGAAAACCTTGTATGGATTTAGGGAGATGCTAGATCAGAAGGTGCCCATGCCTCATATCTCAGAGTACATCTAAAAGGAAGCTGCAGGCCTTAGAGACAAAACCCCAAATTTTTGGTAATTACTTTATGTGTGTCATGAGATGGAAAAGGTTGAAAATCACTGCTATACAGTGTCAAAGGCTAAGTGAGGGGTCTAGGTAGAAGGTAGGGCAAACTTTGAAGTCAAAGGCAATGCAGATAGTATGAATAGAACATCAGAAAATCTTCAGGACCCCACAAGAGGGGCTCATATATGGTGAGAAATGTTTAGTGGATCAGCAAGGCCTCAAAAAGGCAACACGTGGTCTGACATGTTACCCAGAGGCCACAGCAGATGGGTAATCACAGTGAATTTCAGTTAGCAATAGAGGACAAGGATCAAATGAGCAGCCAAAATGAGACACAACTTTATGGATCCCAGTAGGGGACAGAGGACAATCAATCATGGACCAAGTGGCCCCTTCCCTCAATACCATGAAGTCCCATAGTCCCTGGGAACTTAGCAGCTACACTGGGGAGAAAGAGCGGATGAGAACACTGCTTTTAACTATGTTTATCTTGAAAAGTCTGAAAAATAAAGTTGATTGAGTTGACTATTAACCAGGGAGGTTGAGTTTTCTGCTTTTAAGCCAAAAAGGGTGGGAAATAGAAGCTAAGTTTCATTTTTGCACATCTGAGTCTGTGGCCTGTGAAACTCATACCTGCTACATTGTATTTCCCCAGGTGGGCTATGGCTTTTTACTGTTGCTTTCCACCTGATAACATAAAAAGCATAAAAATCTTAAGGCAAGGCAAGTTTGGTGACCAGATTTCATTGAAAAAAAAAATGTATTTCAACTCCATAGAACACCCAAAGAAGCTATAAATCTGGCATGTGTGTGGCATTTCAAGTAGTTGACTCATTATCCTCAGCAACGTTCCCATAATCAGGAAATCTAATTTTTGTCATTTGTTTCAAGCTCTGCCCCCACCACAACTTGAACCCAAACTGCCAAGAATAACAAAATTGACAGATTTGTAATTCAACTCTCCATTTCCCCTTCCTGTTTGTTTGATGGATGTGTAGATTAGCAGTGAAATGGCCCAAGACTAGCAAGAAAATGAGAGAAAAATATCTGGTCGTGGTCTCATAATAGAACTTTACCACTATACCTTGTCAACCTCCTGCATCCATGTCTTTGCTTTAAAAACACAAGTGCACAGGCACACACACAAACACACATGCACACTCACTCACTCACCATCCATAAAAAGACACTACTGTGCTCTCTAATATATTTAGATCAAATCCATTCTTAACTTTACAATAAGAATAATATATATACCTTTAACCTTTGTTAATTTACATTCATCCACCTGTATTTTTTAAAAAAACCTCACAGAGATTCTTCTGAAGGAGAATTGTCCTTGATCCCCCAAAAGTTTTTCAAATATGCCCACACACTTTTCTCATAAACACAACCGATGGAACCACTTCCAAACCCTCTACTTCCAGGACAACATCTCATCCTTGATAGAGGGCTCGTGTAATTCGCCACCTTCTTTCTCTCCAAGCACCCATGTCAAGTATCAGCCTCAGACCCTTGTGTTGCCCTTTGCACATGACAGTGGAGTTTCAAATGTGAAGGCCTCAAATGTCCTTCCTTATTTCAGCTCCCATGGCACAGGTCCACTCCACTTTAACCAACCACCTGCTTACATGGCCAGATCTTACTCACCATAACCACTGAACATTGCGTCCCTCCAAAGACTCCACCACCAGACATTTCTTTGGTCTGACCATAGCTCATCTCCTTCTGTTTTTCTTAATTTCCACACTTCCAATGATTGTTTTCTATGATTATGATCTCTAGATCTTTGAGCTCTGCCATCCTTCTTGGATGGGCAAAGGCCCTCTTCTGGACTCATCTGACTCTCTAACTAGCCTGGCCAGTCATTCCATCACAATGATAGAATAATCCCTTCTATAACATTCTACCACCTTATCTTCACAGACACCCCAACTTTTTATTTTTCCTCATGATATGGTATGGCCCCTGTATCAGCTACCAAATACATCTATCAGCTTTCTGAAACACACTTCTGTGTATGCAGCACAACCAGAAGTGAGCCCTCATTATGACCTGGGGATCCTTTTGGCCCCTGTTGGAACTTTCTTATATTCCTTGAGCAGGGTTTCAAAACTTCAGTTTCCAAAACCTTCCCATTCAACCCTGTCTGGAACCTCTCAAGTATACCCTTACAAAGATCAATTCAATAGAAGAGTAGCTGTTTCAACTCCCCTCCACTTGATCTCAAAATATTTCTCTGTTTTGCCACTTGGCCCATTTCTTTCCAGTTGTGCTCCAAAATTTTTCTTTCTCTGTTTCTCATTTTCAATCTCACTCTCCAAGCTCTTTGAACTAAGCCAAGCATCATGCTTAGTTTTCCCATATTCTAAAACACTTCCCTTCACTCTGACCAGAGAAAGATCATGATTTTTTGTCTCTCTTTTCATCCTTTTTACCCTCTCTTTTAAATAAAAACTTGTTGAACAAGTATTTCAACTTCATTCTTGCCTCTGGCTTTTCACCCACTTCTTAACTCTTACAGTCTAGTACCAGCTTTCCTTCCCAGTAACCACATCTCAGGGCCCACCCTCCATTCCTTCTATGTAGTATGACACTAACCCCCACCGCACTGAAACTTCTCTCTTGTCTCTGCTGAAACTGGCTCTCCTCTGACCTGTCTAATAAATCTATGCCCCCTTTTTCACTCTACTTTCTCCTCCTGCTCCCCCACAAGTAGGCAGATCCACGACTGTCCTCAGCGCAAGAATTCTCTCTTTACACCCTTTTCTTCAGTGACTTCATCATTCCTAACATTCCCAATAGCTTCTTAGATATCTTCAATTCAACAACCCACCTACATCTCAAAATTAGTAGTTTCAAAATTTAGCACATCTTCTTCCAATATACCACTTTCTTCCAGAATTTTCTATTTTTATTAATATACTTTATCATCCTTTAAGTCACCCTGAGCTAAAAGTCAAAGAAGTTGCCAAGCCATATATCATCCTTTGCTTCCATATCCAGGTTTTGCCATTATCTTCCAAATTCTATGGCTCTATCATAAGTTAACACTTGTCAGAACTCCCCTTACATTATAGTTCAAACTTCTACTATCTCCCATGGTAACTATTGAAATAGCTAACTTGCCTCCCCTCTCCCCTCTTCCTTCTCTAACTTATTCCAGGCACTTCTGTTGTGCTCATCTTTTTACGCACAACTCTAACAATACCACCACTTCTACTCAAAGCAGTCAATGATGGCCATTATCAACATAATTAAATAGTACGGTCCCAGCCTGCTTCCCAGACATCAATTCTACTTATCCTCATGCTCTGATCATTGGAAGAAGTTTGAAGAAAAATACTGAGATCAGTTAAAGTTGAAAAATGTCTTTATTTCCCTCCTTTATACTCCCTTTGTACTAAGGTTTGCGTTATTACTTAAAATCACCTGCTTAAGTACCTGTCTACTCTAGTAGCCTATTTTATCTTTACTCTCCCATTCATCCTGTGGGTAGATTTGGATTACAGAGGACAAATAAACATATTTTCCATGAAGCCAACACTCTTTTTTTTTTTCTAAATAACATTAGAACAAAAGTGTGTTATAGAAGAAACACTGGGTTTTTAAAAATCTAACACAACCCCAGCACTAAAAAATGTTATTTTTTATTATGGCTATACTAAGCCTAAACCAAATGCTTCATAACTGTAAATTAAGCTTAACTTTTACAAACTAATAGCAATGCAAAGAATTATTGTCCACAGACATACAAATTAATTTAAATCCCCCAAGCCAGTTTTGAATCCATTTACTGTTTCATTTCAGTACTTCTTACCTACAAATGCATCTGTTCTTTGGAGTCTCCTTTTAACTGATCCTAACATCTCATTAGTTCCCTCATATAATTAATGAGTTTAACAAAATTTTTGAAATATATTCATTTTAGATATGCATGAGAGTCAAGCTTTACTTCTATTTTCTTTTTTTATCATTTTTATTGTTATTCAAATACAGTTGTCTCCATTTTTCCTACCACCATTTCCGCCCCCGACCCCAGCCATCTCCATCTCCCACCCTTGCTTGATCCTACCCACCTCACCTTCAGTTTCCTCCATGTGTCCTTTATACGTGTTCCTTGACAACACTTCCTCCTTTGCCCCCCATTATCCCCTCTCACCTTCCTTCTGGTTACTGTCAGTTTGTTTTTAATTTCAGTGTCTCTGGTTATATTTTGCTTTCTTATTTGTTTTGTTGATTAGGTTCCACCTATAGGTGAGATCATATGATATTTGTCTTTCACCGCCTGGCTTATTTCACTTAGCATGATGCTCTCTAGTTCCATCCATGCTGTCGCAAAGGGTAGGAGCTCCTTCTTTCTCTTTGCTGTGTTGTATTCCATCGTGTAAATGTACCACAGTTTTTTGATCTACTCATTTACTGATGGGCACTTAGGTTGCTTCCAGCATTTGGCTATTATAAATTGTGCTGCTATGAACATTGGGGTGCAGAGCTTCTTTTGAATTGGTGTTTCGGGATTCTTAGGGTTTAATCCCAGCAGTGGAATTGCCAGGTCAAAGAAAAATATTCCTTAGCAGGTAACTTCATCACTGGGACTATAACTACCACCAGAGAAAAAGGATATCAAGTCTGCCTGCCCCCACAGAGAGCATTAACAGCCAGCCACTCTGGAATTACAAACGCAAAGCCTTGGCTCAGCCTTCTGGTCTCCATCATGCTCACAAGTAAAGGAGCTTCTACATCCACCCTCATCTTTCCCTGGGGGCAACAGTGGGGTAACACCAAGTTACCCTGGGGTAAGTACAATATCCAGGAGGGCCCTGGTATCACTGTACAGGCTGCAAAGGCTGTGTTGGACACCAACACAGAGCATACACTGTCCCTGAAGCCTTTTCATCTTAAGAGAGTGATTTAGGCCCTGGGGAAAATCTGGCTTAATATTGAGAAAGTTTTTATAGATAAGGAGAACTGAACTGCCATAATGGAAAGGTGATTCTTGCCAGTACTAAAGACCCTGTCACGGTGAGAAATGGGGTGGCAGTCTGTGGCGAGGAAGACCCAGCACCATTGGAGTCTTCCTGAGTGTGCAGGCCACATGCTCTGTCTGAGCCACCCCATGTTCCCAAGGAAGCTAGCAAAGGACAAGACACCCACATGGGAGACCAGCATCTTTCTGTGACAGATATGTCCTGAGAAGAGCCGTGCTGCAACTGAGCAGAAAACTAAGTTTCATCCTATCGAGCCTGAGCAAAGGACAGTCTGGATTGAAGTGTTTCTCATTTATCAGTCAATCCGTTATTGCTTCCATTCTGTCCCTGGCAAGCTGGGGGACAGGGGGATGTCTGCATATGTCCCCTATATGTCTCCAGCATTTCCTAAATATTTGGCCAGAAATGGACAGAAGCAAGTGCTGTTTATTGGCCACTTAACTGCCTTAATCCTTACACTATTAGGACAACAGTGCTCTGAGCACAGCCCACACACATGCCTCCTTTAGCTTCAGACAGCTGCCAAGGATGCTGTCAGGAAGCCCAATTTTAGAGGTTACCCCAGAACAATAAAATCCAACTCTCCTCCCATTGTGTCTCTCAAAGTCACTTAATTTCCCCCCTTTCTCTATTAATTCACATTATAAAAACATTATTCTAGTTTAGGTGAATTTTTTTCTGCTTCATTACACTTGCCTTTCTTTCCTTCTATTTTTTTTTTTTTTTGGACTTCCCTCCCTTATATCTGCAATGAGTACGCACCACCTCCCTTGCAGCCTCTCTGCTTTTAGCAATAATTTGCACATAATGGAACAGCCAGAGGGGGTTTGATCAATGACCTCTGTCTCAGAGATGCTGTTCCTAGGGAAACACATCTGCCAACATAAAGTATTGGAGCAATCACAGCTCAGTGAACGCAGTAATAAGCAACTGTTACTCTGGCGCCATCAGTCATGTTCAGTTACAGACCTGAAAGGAAATGGCACCTCAGGGAGCAATGTCCTTCCATAAATTTGGGCAACAATGAAGAATGATTTGCAATCAAGTAATAAAAGGCCCAAAAAAGGTCCACCATGCATACTAACACCCAGTACAGCTGACAAAGGAAATAAAAAACCTTGGCATTGTTTGCTCGTTATGTAAACTACACAGCTGTCCAAGCAATTAAGATATGATTTTGGGAATTCTCTCATAAAAATTTGCTAACAGTGCTTCCACTTGTGAAAGTGACATTCTTCTTTATCAGTAAAGTGCATTTCATTAAGGTAATGCAATTTCATCAAGCTTAATAGTAGGAATTGCTTAACCTTATGGCAAGAGTACGTAAACAACATAAAATTAATGTCGCTCCTCATGTGAGGGAATAGATTTGCATTAGTGACAGTGCTGATCAAGTAATAAAGAACGCTGATAGAGGAGGCTTCAGGTCCAGGGTCTCTTGGGGCAAACAGCTGCTCCCTACCTACATGTTTGGAATCTGTACCCGCAATAAAACAGTTACATATTAACCTCCATGCCAAGCATTGAGCTGGAAGGAAAGAGAATTCGCTGGAAGAGGAGTTGACTTTAGGACAAAACAGATCACTTATATCTCTTCCTGAGAAGGAGCATGGGGCTGTTAAGCAAGCAAAAGAAATGAATAGGAAAGTAACACTCTGGACCCAACTACTGAGTTGCATTGGCCCAAGAGACAAGTATCCCCTTCAACCCATTCTGTATCCCATAACCCTTCACCTTAAGGTATTCCCTGGAAGCTGGGTAGCAGCTAGTAAAAAGAAGTCCTCTCCCATCAGAGTTCCATTTGAACTCTATTTATTGCCATCAATTCAAGCTAAGCTGAATTTCCCTCACAAAGCAAATAATACAAACTTCGCATAGGAGAGTTAGTGCTCAAAAATCATTGTCAACGGTAGAAGGAGCCCTTCCTCTTTTCTATCCAGTCCCAAAACATGGTTATACTTGAAAAGTTTTAGCCTTCTCCTCAATATTGTGTTTACCCAAACTATTTATGATAGATACCCTTGATTTATTTCAAATCTGCTCCAGCAATATAGTACTCATAGTGAAAGAGTGGGTAAGAAAAACAAAAGCAAGTAGACTAGGTTACTCCTGGATTATATTACTAACCATCAAATGATTACGTGTTTATCCTGCAAGCAAGCCCACCCCTTATTAATTGAACGCACAGTCACTGCTCTCTATGGAATGATTTCCAGATGTAAGAAGAATGGAGGCCCTGACCTCAGGGACCAAGTGGCCCAATAAGGAAAACAAACATACAAATAAGAGGAGAGAAGATTGAATGAAATAAGCAATGCATCAGCATTTGATTTGCTATCAGGAGCAGAGAGGAAGGGGGTTAATTTTGACTGGGGAGAAGGATAGTAAGTCTTCATGAACAAAGTAGCATTTGTTGATGAGCAAGCTCTTCCAGAATATGACTCCATTGTGAGGTCCTTTGAGGAGAGGGTAGAGATTATGGATGGGATGTACTGACAGATGTGGCTGGATTAACAGTTTAGAGCCAGATCATGGAGAGCTTTGAATCATTCAGGGTCCTTTAAGAGCCAAATGAGGTAATCAAGGACAGTTTAGTGGCGGGATATAAAGGTATGGGCAGGACTAAGGGAAACTAACCAGAGATAGTGAAATGTTCCATGGCTAGCCACAGCAGGGGGTCCTTATCACCCTGGAGAAGGTTGGGGATGGAATCTGAAGAAAAAAGTGGTAGCTGTACCTAAGAACTATGATCTTAGGTATAAGGATACGGTCAATAGTGAGCGAGAGGGATACAGGCCAGCAGGGAAGGAGGCAGAAAGCAAATACTTCGATCTTTCTGCCAAAGGGCAAACCCAACCAAAAGCCAAAAAGCAAGGTTGTCCATTGTCTCGGTCAATAAATGTCAGCCCCAAGGACACAGAACAGGCGACAAAAAGATGGAGAGTGGATCTAGAGGGGTAAACAGAAAATATCCAGCAAAACCTAATCACCACTATAAGAATGTTAGACCTGGGTTTAACCTTTTTGGTTATAATTCTGGTAATAACTCTATGTGAGTGGGACTGTGAGATCCCCATTTCAGACTGAGCTACTTGAAACAAGGATGGCGTCTTTATCGTTTTATCCCATGCATCTAGCACAGGCAAGACACAAGTTGCGATGTGAAAATATGTGTGTAGCAATTAAACAAGATTGATAGGGTCAAGCTTCAAATACCACAAAGAATTTTTTATTATGGTCTTTGGAGACCCTCAACAGAAAGAGTAACAGTAGATCATGTCAAAATGCATGGCATGTTACTTCTGAAATCAATACAGTATCAGGTCAGCTCTAAGTATATGGACCACATCTTGAATGACACTGGAGTTTCACCCCAGTCATGTCATCTGTTGCAAAAAGAATGCTGAACTTGTGTCACTGGGCTCTGAGGCCACCATAAATTTAAAATCTATTCTATGGTGTATTTACTATAGGTTGCATCCTCAAAGGGAGGATGTCCTGCTCTGCCTGCCTAGAGCTGGAGACGCAGACTGCTTTTCCCTGTGGATGACAAGGGAAGAATCAGCATAGTGACCTGGTAGTACAAAGAGCCCTGGGCTTGGCATGAGCAAATCTGGGTTTGAGGACCAGACACCCTGCTAGGACTAATGTGACCATCAACAACTCTCTGAACCTCACTGAGCCAGAGCTGGCCATAGGTCGGGTGAATATAATTCCTACACCCCAGGATTATTGTGGGTGTAAGTGAAATAGCATGTGGGGAAGTGGCTTATAAGCTACAATACGGTATATAAGTAGGTGTTACTCTGGCTATTACCTTCTGGTATTCAACAATGGTTTAGCCTAGAAAGCACACGCTAGCCTATGAAAATGGACTCTGTACAACACCTTCTCCCAGTAAAAATATAAAGTACAAAACTGAACAATTTAGAGGATTAACAAGCTATTCCTGGACATACAATTTTTATGAATTTTAAAGCATATAGAAGAGAATAACCAGATTGTTTGTTTGTTTACTTATGTATTTAACAGCTAAGGAAGCCTGGAAGAGCTTTTGTTTGTTTATTTGGTGTATTCAAGTTACCAATTCAACTTTGTTAAGTTTTCTATCAAATGTACATGGTCTGAACATCTACAGAACATCATGGCTCAACATCTCATACTATGGTTCTCAAGAGGTGAAATGTTGGACGCAGAGGGTAAAAATTTAGCTGGGGGAGATAATTATGCTCTAGAAAGTTTCATCACAAATGCTGAATGAGGTGTGCTAGAATGTTAAAGCAGAGGTAGTTTTTTGTCAAAAATCTTCGGTAAACTGTTCTACTTTGTTTAGATTTTTAGTGAGATACAATTGACATATAACATATTAGTTTCAGGTGGACAGCATAATAACTCAATATTTGTGTATATTGGGAAATGATCACCACAATAAGTCTAGTTGACATCCATCACCATATAGTGAGACATTTTTTTTTTTGTGATGAGAACTTTCAGGATCTACTCTTTTAAAAAGTTTCAAATGTGCAATGCAGTATTATTAACTATCATCATCATGCTATACATTACATCCCCAGGACTTATTTATTTTATAGCTAGAAGTTTGTATCTTCTGACTCCCTTCACCCACTTTGTACACCACCTAGTCCCTGCCTCTGATGACTACCAATCTGTTCTCTATATCTATAAGCTCAGGTTTATGTTTTTGGTTTGTTGGTTTGGTTTGGCTTTTAGATTATACATATAAGTGAGATCATATAGTATTTGTCTTTCTCTGTCTGACTTATTTCACTTAGAATAATGCTGTCAAGGTCCATTCATGCTGTCACAAATGTGAAGATTTAATTCTTTTTTATAGCTGAATAATATTCCATTGTGTATATGTACCACATTTTCTTTTTTAATATAATTTTTAATTTTTTCAATCACAGTTTAAATTCAATATTATTTTATGTCAGTTTCAGATGTACAGCATAGTGGTTACATAATCATATAATTCACAAAGTGTTCTCCCATATTTCCAGTACCTACTTGGCACTATATGCATATATCAAAGTTGACTAATATAGTTGTGGTGTTGGTGGAAGTATATTTATTTGATATATCATGTATAATAGTATATATTATATATCATATCATAATATTATATAATGATATGATATATGACCATTATAATATATAATCATTATATAATATAATGATATAATATACTATGATATAATATGTAATATCAAATATAAATATGTATTATTTATGTATATAATTATTGCAATATTATTGACTATATTTCCTGTGCAGTACTATACATTCCCATGACTATTTTGTAACTACCAACCTGTACTTCTCAATCTCTTCATCTTTTTCACCCAGTCTTCCAACCCCACTCCCTTCTGGCAACCACCAGTCTGTTTGTTTTCTTTGCTCATTTAATTGTTCTTTAGATTCCATGTATATGTGAAATCGTATGGTACTTGCCTTTCCCTAACTGACTTATTTCACTTAACATAATACCCTTTAGGTCCATCCATGATATCACAAACGTATACCATATTTTCTTTTTTTTTTATTCTTACCTGAAGACACATTTATTAATTTGAGAGAGAGAGAGACAGAGAGACACACAGAGAGAGAAAGACAGTGATCGGTGTGATAGAAAAACATCAATCAATTGCCTCTCCTAGGCACCCCAACCAGGGATTGAACCTGCAAACTTTTGGTATGTGGACGATGCTCCAACCAACTGAGCCACATGCCCAGGTTGCCACACTTCCTTTATCCATACATACATCTCCCAGTGGAGAGAGTTAGGTTGCTTCCATGTCTTGGCTACTGAAAATAATCCTATAACAAACATGGGACTGCATATATCTTTTCAGTTAGTGTTTTCATTTTCTTCAGATAAATACCAAGGAGTATTTTAAATTCTCTTCCCTTCCTATACTTCCACCAGCATGACTATATTGGTCAACCTTTGATAAAGGCCAAATCTATTGGACTGGCTTTCTTTTTATCTGTCCTTAAGCGGCAGTATAATGTAGTTTTAATGTCATGCTCCCTGGAGCCAGATGACCTGAGTTCAAATCCTAGCTCTGCCACTGCAAGCTGCATGACCATGAGGAAAATTATGTAACTTCTCTGTTTTAGTTTCCTTGTGTATAAATTGGGAATAATAATAAAGTTGATAAAAACAGCCTGAAAGGGTGTTACAGAGCTTGGCACACAGCTTTATCAAGTATTTTAAAATTTAAAAATTGGCTGTAATTTCAGGAAATACACAAACCTTCTCTTTGACAGTTTTCTGGATCTCTGTGGACAATTCCTTTATTTCTTTTTTTTAAGATTGATTTATTTATTTATGTTTAGAGAGAAGAGAAGGGAGAAAAACATCAATGTGCACTTGCCTCTCACATGCCCCCTACTGGGGACCTGGCCCACAACCCAGGCACGTGCCCTAACTGGGAATCAAACAGGTGACCCTTTGTTTCATAGGCTGGCACTCAATCCACTGAGCCACACCAGCCAAGGCTCCTTTATTTCTAAATAAGAACTTAAAGGCCTTCTTTCTAAATCATCAGTTCAACACATTGTTCTCCACATAATTTTGTTTTCAAAAACTAATTTTGCTTCTAAATCTGTCCATGGATTTTAATGACAACTATAGGAATGTTTTTCATTAAATCCACCAACAACTCTGTCAAAAAACCTAATCTCAAGTGCCAGGATTTCTGCAATAGGAAATTGAGTCACTAACTATCAATATTTTAAGTGTATGGGAAATACACTTAACTTCTTTTCATTTGAATGTTCCCAGATTCAATAATAATGTGAAAGAATGTGCTAGGATTTGGGATCACAAATACTAGTGTTTACAGGGGTTGAGGCACAAATGTGTTCAGAGAAGCCAAGCTGTTTTTGGCATTCCTTCATAAAAAGTCAGGAAGACAGTCCTCCAAGCCTAAAGCCAAGTAGAATCACTAATTCGATCTTGTCATACCCAGAAACTTCTCTCTTACATTTCATAAAGCATTCAGCACTATGGGATGGGCAGAGGATGAAGGAAATGAGCAATGACAGCAATTTTCAGAATTTTATTTCAAGGCCCTCAGACTCTTTGTGCCTCAACAAGCAATGAGAAATCATTCATTATGAGGCAGATATCACGATGCCTATGAGTTAAAAGGACAAAGAAGTACCCAGAAAACTGCAACTGCCATTAATGACAGAAGCACAAATGTGGAAGGATGCTAAAGCCCAAAGCTGAGGCTACCCACTCATTTAGAAGAGCAGTGCTTAGGACACCTCTCACCATCGGCTTCTGATCCTGGGCAGCTCCGGGCAGGTTAGAAGCAACCGTTGCATTGATATGACAGAAAGAACACTGGATCAGGATTGAGACCGGTCTCACAAATCCACATAGCAGAAACAAGTATTTGTCAGGAATATGACATAAAGAAATACACCTGAGGGTCTGTGCTTTCTGCTGGCTCAGCTTTCTTCTGATGAATTTACAGTATTATTATTCCTATTTCTTAATCAAAGGTGAGAGAGGCACAGAGATGTGAAAAAATATGGGCTAACATTCAGAGGATTTGGGGATCAGGATATAGACACCTTTGGGGGACCATTATCCTACCACACCAGCAGTGTGTTGGGGTGAGGGACATACTTAATAACCTTTCACATAAGGTGCTACAGCACCACCCAGTAGAGTTCCTCTGCAAGTCAGGAAACAAGCTGGAAATGACTCTCCTACACAGAGAGGTCCCATTCCCATAGTCAGTACACTCAGAGCTCTACTCGCAGCCAGGAGTACCAAGGGAAAACAGAGGGGCTCAGAGAGGTCCACGTCCTGGAGGTGATAAGTCAGGCATTAGCCTTAGGTGTGCCTAAAGAGCCCTGCATCCAACAGAGCTAGCTAACTTTTAAAGACCCTCCCCTAGGAAATACATTAGACTAGACAAGGGAGTTGAGGAACATAAACTAGCCCATAGTAAGCTACCTTAAAGACTAGTCCCTTAAAGACTTGGCCACATTGCCTCAGTATTATCACCAGTGGACTTAGTCGACAGAAACTTCAAAGTGAAATCAAATCAGTGATCTCCCATAAGGTCGTTACAGTGCCAGAACTCAATACCCAACGTATAATAAATGTTCAACAAGCATGCAAGTGATGTTCAATGAATGGGCACTATTCTGGAGCCTTTTCTCTCATAATTACACACGTAAACATAATACCTTATTTTATACGCAACACTTAAAATATTTAATGAGAAATTATTTTTAATGAAGATCAGTGGTCATAAACCACATGCTATATGTCTATAAAGTTATACATTCGCATCACAGGATAATGTATAGACATGTCTGGGTGTGTGTATATGTACCTATATGGTATTTCATAGCGTCACTATTAGGAACCAAGGAATGCCTGACTCCTGCTCTGCTTTACGATAAATGACAAACATGTCTGCATGTACCAAGGGCAGACAAGAAACAAATGCAGGGATAAGGCAGGATGGAAAGCAAAGTTGCTAAGTACTTATTTTGCAACCAGGACCAAGCTAGTCTCCAATAGAACTTACTTCACAAGGTTGCCAAAAAGACCCATAATCATTTAAAACATTCTGGTAGCCCACCAAAATAGCCCACAGATCACCTCCATGGACACTATAAACAGTATTCACAGTTTCCTTTACTTTCCTAGAGCTTGTTTTCTTAGGTCCTCTTCAGACTTCCTGTGATTCTAAAAAATGAAGAGCTCCTTCCAAGTGGAAGCCAGCAGAGTTACAAGGGAAGCTATAAGACAGGTGATTAATTCCTTTAAAAGCAGTAAACCGACAAATCTAGGGGAAAACAATCCAATCTGTATTGCCTAATGGCCCACCGCAAAAATGGTAGTGATCTATTTTATGGGAGTAGAAGTGGAAAATAATGAAACGTGTTTTAATTATGACAATATAATTTCTACATGGTAATAAAGACCATCAGATAAAACAATTTCTGAGGTGCAGTTCATGCATACTTGTGCACACACACAGTATCATTAATATATATAAGGATACAGCAATAAGAATTAGACTTTTTTTTGTTTGTTTTTTGAAGGGAGAGGCATTTGAGTGTTTTTTTCTTTCCTGTAATTTTGCAGTTTAGGATATTTACAGTTTAGATTCTGGAGTAAATATTTTAAATCATGGTCAACACTACTGTGCATTTTTATGCCATATAAACCATAAAATATTTCACTCTTTTGGAAAATATACAACCAAAGATCCAAACATACCAGATACGTATCTAATAAAAGATGGAGCTGAGTATCAGAAGGCTTCTATTAATATAAATTTTCCCCCGAGTTATTTATCTACCAACACTTAATTTTTGAGCTCCTGTTCTGCTGAGAGAATTGAATTAAACCAAAGGTTGATGTCTTTTCTCTCTATAGTATTAGCATTTTACCACCCTCTGTGTCTTTTTACCAGAGACAATCGGACTATAGAAAAACTGAGACTAATTCTCTTAAACATTTGATCTTTCAACAATGCAAATTAGTTGCCAGGGGACTCTCTTTTAGGGTACAATACAGTATTTTCCACTAACTTGGTACCTACAGAAATTTTGGGACTGTTCATTTCTCCTGGAACAAAATAGCAAAGCACTCAATGGGACAGTTCTTAAGCTAAAACCGTATTTCATATTATAGTGCCTAACACTCCCAGCCCTTGATACACCATTATCTCAAACACACAGCTACATGCAAAGTGCAGCATTTATAAAATGTTTTAATCAATACTTTTTAAAGTTCTTTACCAGTAACCACACCTGACCCACCTGTTCCATGAAAAATGGCTCTCATAAAAGAAAACAGAAACAAAAATCACAATGAAACATAAACCAGGAGTAGTAGAGGCTGTTCGGAAGACTCAAGTTTAAAAAAAGAACACGCACGCAGAAAACAATTAATACATCAGAGAATTCTGCCAGGGTGTTGTAGCATTACAGGGTTTCTCAGCTATGAAGAAACATTTTGAATGTTTAGAGCACAGCCCATCCTTCACTGCTTCAGTTATTTCCTTTTGTTTACAAGTCCCTGCCATCCTTCTTTGTGAATTGAATGCTAAACTATCTCTAGAGAGATGTTATATAGCTTACAGAATGCTCCAGCAGATGGTGCTTCCTGTTGCAACAGAAGGCTGTGATTATACCTGAACTCTTCAAGAACTCTAGCACCAAAATACAAGATAAATGAAAGGCTTAGAAAGTTGTATCTTTTCCCTCACTAGCTATCTAGACTCTCAACCACCCACTGGCCCCATGCTGTCACTTCACCAAATAGAAGCAAGACCCCCCATGCCATCTCATCAAGTCCAAAGCGAGGAAACTCCTTTTATAAAATGGCTTACACATCCTATCAGCAGAGTTTGTTTAAGAATTATTAACAGTATTGCTCACTCAGATGCCTGGTCGCTGTGCATTCGGATATTTGCACGACCTATTATAAACAATGAAAGAAAAAGAATAGGTGTTCATCAGAAAGTGTCTATAAAAATAAATTGAAATACTGAGAAGGCCACCTGGTGCCAAAAGTTTAAGGCTATAGAGAAATTTATCTCCACACATTTTGAGAGAAATTGTCCTTTTCAAAAGACTCTTACATGTACCCTTCGCAGCACTGCCCTCTCTTTGAGGCTGAACAGCACTTCTTAGTGAGTTTCAAGGACCTGTCGCTTTATCCTCGAAGCTCTTTTCTATTTTTCTCTTCTTAAATGCCCTTCATGCATTTCCTGCCATGATCAGTTTAGTTCACTATCCAAAGCAAAGGGTTAAGTCCTAATTTGCCCTATTCTTCCACTGAGGAAAAGCATCATGATGTGACAGCAGCAAGGCAGGGACCACGTACACACATAGATACTTCATAAATATAAATTGGAAAAGAGCAAAGTCCCTTTGAGAACCTTGCTCTCATACAGAGCATCCTGAAGCTTCAATCCCTTCCTGTGTAAGATCCCACATCTAGCCTTCCATTATCCCCGTAATTGAGCAGGGGAGCCCCAGGTCCTCCCCCGCTTTCACACTCACTCCCAGGGCTCCGTCCTCTTCTGTAAGGATGGATGAGAAAGACTCAGGCAGTGAGCAGCTGAAGTGCAACTCAGCCCTCTGATGAAATTCATAACATAGAATGTCAAAGCTGAAGACTATCTGAACATCATTTTATTCAAATCCCTCATTTGAAAGATGAAACTAAATTCAAAATTTGGATTGACCTGCCCAAAACCATAAATAGAGCCAAGGTAATCCTTGAACTTGATTTTACTTCTTAAACATATTAACAGCCCTGGTCTTAAATATGCAAATCTTATAAGCGCTCAAATAAGTAAAACAAAAAATTTCAATTTATTTCTGCGTTTGGCTGCATCAATATGTCTAGCCACAGAGTGATACCCAGGTGGTTAAAAGATCAATTGGCAAGCATTTATTGAGTGACTTTATCACTGACCGGGCATCCGTGGCTACTGTCAAAGTTAGGCACTGGGGAATATAGTGATAATTGGTTTATTTATTTGTTTATTTTCATACAGAGTAACAATTTTTATTAATATTTTGATAGATCTATTTCTAGCATTTTTTTAAATTTACACATAGATTTTCTTCTATAAAGTTGAGGTTACATTATATATGATCTATATCCTTTCTTTTCCTATTTTCACATTATATCATGAGCATTTCTGACAACTTAAACAGTTTTACTCCACTTTACTGTGGTATAATTGACAAGTAAAATTTGTACATATTTAAGGTGTGCAATGTGACAATTTGTTATACACACATATTGTGAAATGATTATCACAATCAAGCTGATGAACACCTCTATGCCTATTCATGTCCTCTGCCCACTTTCTAATCAGATTATTTTATCTGCTATAGGGTTTTATGAATTTCTTACATATTTTGCACATTCACCCTTGATCAGATGTAGTGATAATTAATTTTAATACTGTCCTTGTCCTTCTATAGCTTACATTTCTAGTAGAGGAAAGAGACAATAAATTAGAAAACAAGCAAGACAACCTCTGGTAACTGTGTTATAAAGAAAATAAATTGTGAAAGAATGAGTGGGGGACGGGGCAAAGGCATCATGACCCTGTTTGAGCTGAAAGAGTGAGGGAAACTTCTAAGGGTTGGCCTGGAGCTGAGAGGAGAATGACAAGATGGAGCTGCCCACACAAAGACCTAGAGATGAGACAGGCCAAAAGTCATTTAGTCATTTGTTTTCCAGAAAGGGCAGTTGCTGGAGCAAACATGCCAACCACCCCACCTAAACTCTCAGGTCTTTGCCCAAATTTTAAATATATATATATCAAGTGACAGACATCAACTTTCAACTTTCAGAGCCATCTCTGCCACCACTGGCCAAGAGGAAGAAAATGTGTGAGATACATAAGTGATTTAAATTTCCTGGTAGCTACAGTAAAAACTCCAAGGAATCAAGTGAAATTAATATTAATGGCATAGTTAATTTAATCCAATATCTTTAAAGTATTGATATTTTAATATGTAACAATATAAAAATCATGAGTGAGCTATCCCCCCTCTTTTTTCACTAAGTTTCCAAATCTACTGTGATTTTTATACTTGTAGTAAACCTCAGCTCAGACCAGCTACATTTCAAGGATTCTATATCCATGTTTCACCAGTGGTTTCTGTGTTAGCACAGGTCTATAGAGTTCGAATAACATAGTGTCTAAAAATGACAATATCTCTTTATAGTACATTTCTTAGTTAATGAGAAAAACACCAAAATATGCAATGTTTCTGATTTTATTCATATATTTATTATTTATGTATTTATGTGTTTATTTATTTATTTATCTTTGTCTCTCCCAATACATCATGGCCTTATGCTACCTTTCAGTTTAATACTATACTGAGAGTATTTAGAAATTGAAGCTCTCACTGTTTCGCAATGCAGAAATTTTGCCTCTTCCTTATCCCTTTTATCATTTTGATAAAGTAAAAGACTTTATATTTCTATGACCATGCATTTTAAACCTTCTATTCCCTAAAAAATATAAAGGCCTAGTGAGTGCATGTTGTCAAACAGATTCTGCACCCTTAGGGAATGAGTCAACGAAAAGGCGGTTTATTAATAACAAAAGGGAACATGGCAGGTGGGAGAGTCTAGGTTCATCCAACTTGGAAACTAAAGACCAAAGGGAATGTCCTATGAAGCATATTGGAAAAATGTCTCCAAACTGTACCATCCGACTTCCTTCTGTTTCGTGGTTCACCTGGGCAGCTGACTGAATATTAAAACTCTAGAGTTGACCATTAGAGAGAAAGAGTTCAAGCTAAACCATTTGTATTCATCCAAACTGCAGGACTCTAGAATAAGATACTGTTAAATATACATGGACTGAAGAAGGAGAAAGGGCATGGAGAATAATGACAAGGAGAATAAGAGAGAAAGAGGGAAGAAGGAAAGGGAGGGAAAAGAAGAAAAGATATAGAAGGAGTTATGAATTATGAAAGAAATCCATCTCTAACTTAATGCAGATAAACAGTTATTTTCCCAGGACTTTCACCAGGGAACTCAGGAGCCTGCCTTAACTGTTGGAGAGTTAGATGCCCCTGACCTGCCACCCCTCCAGCTATATCAATCCTACCAGGAAAATGATGGGCTATGGGTGCAAACGGACAGCCCACCTGGAGACTGTGCCTTCTTTCTCCTCCTAGACTATGCTGTACATACCTGGGAGCCCAGGGTTTCCTGCCAATAAGACCCTCCCTTGCCCATGAAGCTTGTGAAAGCCTTTCCTTGTGTCTGTCCTTACAATGATTCACCAAACCACCTGAAGGGTGGCCAAAGAGCAGCTCTTCAGGGTGAAGGAATGTGAAGGGTGCTTCACACTGCAGGCTGGGGAGCACGTCAGCATGTACTCAAAGCCCCTCAAAGTTTGGGAGAGGGTCAAAAGTGCGAAGAGAAAGGCCCTTCTTGTTCTAGGCCATACCAATGTTTGGGCCTGATGGTCTTTCCCATGTGAGGCCGTCAGTTCAATCACAGTAATTCTATATTTTATATTGGGTTAAACATGCTGGATTAGGCCCTCATAATATTTTTCTTCATGGAAGGACCCTTCTTTACTTTATGATGCATTATAATTAATGCTTGCCTACTTGGGTCTGTTAGTTTTACCTTCAATACCATAGAAAGAGTGGACACCAACGTCCTTACTTCTCTTTATTGTTAGGACTATAATTTTTACAGAAAGGGTGAACCAAGCCCAGAAGCATTTCTGGTTTGATAGCCTGAAATCATAATCAAAGAGCTTCTTGAAGTCTACATGAGTCGAATCACAGTAGTCAGTATACTGCACACTTCCACTCCGAATGGAGCTGGAGAGGAAGAGAAGTCAGAATTTTGTGAGGCAAATCTGTAGAAACCAGTTAAGAAATTCAAAAAGAGAAAGAGCTATTGAATCAGACTGAGAAAGCTTAAGACCATTTTTACTTGGTGAGATACTTTCCCTTTAGGGATAAAAAGTAATCAGAAAAAGATGGTGGTTTAAGCATATGGAATTCTGAGACATATATGACTTTAGGTTTCTTTCCTCCTGCCCCTATATTTTGGGAAAATTTATCCTAGCAATTACTTTTTTGACAGAGACATAAATTATGCTTCCTGAATTGTGATGAGTAAACTTAAAAGGGAGCAGGAATGAATGGGTGAATAGTCAGCTTCTTCTTCCTAACTCCTAATTTCAGCCTTCTCAACCATTAAAATCTACGGGTAAGCATGTAAGGATAAGCTTGCATAAAATATAGTCCTGACTTCAGTCCAGTTTGGGTTAGGCCAGACATGTCACAAAGTAGCATCACAAAAGAAAGGATCAGGCAAAAGAACCTCAACGATATCTCAAGTCAATTAAGATATTGGTTAAATTATTTTTAAATATGACTGTGGATGATAGGCACACAATGCAATATACAGATCATGCATCTTAGAAGTATATGCTTGAACCCTATATAATCTTGTTAACCAATGTCACCCTGATAAATTTAATTTTTTAAATATTCCTGTTAATCTCTAATAAATAGTAGTTAATTTGATCTGTACGGATTTTGTATGAAACAACTAAATATTGTTCTGTTTTATTTTTACTCATTTACTTATTTTTCTCCTTTAAGTTTCATATGTAGTAGGGAAAGTACTCCATGTGATGGACTGCACTATGCTTCACGTACTACAGTGTAGTAGTGTATTACTAGTTACAAGAAGTACAAAGAAACTAAAAGCTACCAATCTTTCAAAACACTAACTTAAGCTTTTTAAACCAGTTGACATGCAATTCAAATCATCTCTAGAAAGACAATGAGTTCACCACCTATTGGATGCCTAAGAAAAAAATTGAATATCATTTATTGCTTGTCTCTTTCATTTTCTGATGGTGTATGTTTACATGTGTGTATACACATATATCTCCATAACCGCTTGGTGTTTCTTTGTTTCCTTGTTAGAATAAACTCTCCAAGAAGGCAGGGATCCATCACTGCAACCAATGGGCATTGTAAATTCTACTTTTTTCCCTTACACTAATTTAAAGATTATTTCCATTAATCACTAAGTGTCTCAACAATATTACTGGACTTGAGTTCTATCTAGATTAACTCCACGTAACTAAATGTGGACAAATGGGTATTATTTTACGTGCTAACCGACAGGCTGTAGTCAGAAAGAAAAGAGAAGTACTTGATTTAGCGAACAGGGACAGAATTAAGTAGGCATTACACACTTCATGGAGTTTATTTGGTTTCATTATGCAGTATCTACAGTTAGTCACACAGGGAGAAAGGAATAAAAGAGGAGTGTGAGTTAGGTGTTTAAATTTGTTCAAGTATTACAATAATGAGTTCCACAATTTACCCAAAAAAGTATGGTAAAACAGCACTCTAATAGCACAGCAAGCCCCATTAGTCACTGTGGGAAAAGCAAAGTGCTTTAATTCCTTTCAAACTGTCAAGAAGACCAGGAGGGATGGAGCAGTGAAAAGTGCCTTTGTGAAGGATGTTATTGTTAATCCATCCAGAAATAAAGGTGGTGTGGGGAAGATGGAGGCATAGCTGGACATGCTGTGCCTCCTCTCACAACCAAGATTAAGGACAACAAAAATATAGAACCAAAAAAAAAAAAAAGAAAACCCAACCAGGACAGAGAGAAAATTGAATTGTGTGGGAGTCTAACAACAACAATTCACCCAGACCAGTAAGAGGGGCAGAGTCAGTGGCCCTCGAAGTCCCCAGGGATAAGCTGGTGGTGGTCCCCGGCACACAGTCACTCCAGGTGCGCAGGAGGTGGCGTTGCCAAACACAGGGAGGCCAGGTGGGGCGCGCAAGGCAGTGGACCGCAGACACACATTCACACACGAATAAACCAGGTGAAAATGGCAGCAAGACAGACTGCACGACGCAGGGCCCCAGCGCCGGGAAGTGAAGCCTAAAAGCACCCACTGAAAATACTTGTAGGGGCTGAGGTGCTGGGAGGGAGTCCCAGCCTCACAGGAGAGTTCACTGGGGAGACTCATGGGGTCCTGGAGCATGCGCAGGCCCACCCACCCGGGAATCAGCACCAGAAGGGCCAAATTTGATAGGGGAAAGAGTCTGAAGGGACTGGAGTCCAAGAAACAGAGTGGAGCAGGTGCCATTGTTCCCTCTCGGACCCTGCCCCCACATCCAGCATCACAACCCAGCGACTGGGCTGCCCCGCCCTGGTGAACGCCTAAGGCTCCACCCCTCACACATAACAGCTGTGACCAGACAAAAAACAAATAAATAAATAAATAAATAAATAAATAAATAAATAAATAAAACCAAGGATGGCTCAAAAGGGAGAACAGACAAGGGCCCTGGAGCTAATTCATCTGAGTGACCAGGAAGTGATCAACCTATCAGATGCAGAGCTCATAACACTGGTAGCTAATCTATCAGAAGCACAGTTGAAAACCCTGGTGATCAGGATGCTCACAGAATTGGTTGATTTTGGTCGCAAGTTAGAGGAACAAATGGAGGCTACAATAAGTGAAATGAAGAAAAACACACAGGGAACCAATAGTGATGGGAGGAAAACTGGAACTCAAATCAATGGAGTGGACCAGAAGGAAGAAAGAAACAACCAAACAGAAAACAAGGAAGAAACAACAATTCCAAAAAATGAGGAGAGGCTTAGGAACCTCCAGGACATCTTTAAATGTCCCAACATCTGAATTATAGGGGTACCAGAAGGGGAAGAGGAAGAGCAACAAGTGGAAAACTTATTTGAACAAATAATAAAGGAGAACTTCCCCAATCTAGCAAAGGAAATAGACTTCCAGGAAGTCCAGGAAGCTCAGAGAGTCCCAAAGAAGGTGGACCCAAGGAGAAACACACCAAGGCACATCATAATTACATTAGCCAGGATTAAAATGAAGGAGAGAATTCTAGAATCAGCAAGGGATAAAGACAGAGTCACCTACAAAGAAGTTCCCATCAGACTGTCAGCTGATTTCTCAAAAGAGACCTTCCAGGCAAGAAGGGGCTGGAAAGAAGTATTCCAAGTCATGAAAGTCAAGGACCTACATCCAAGATTGCTCTATCCAGCAAAGCTCTCATTTAGAATGGAAGGGAAGATAAAGTGCTTCTCAGATAAGTTCAGGTTCAAGGAGTTCATCATCACGAAGCCCTTATTCTATGAAATGTTAAAGGGACTTCTCTAAGAAAAAGAAGATAAAAATATGACAGTAAAAAGACAACAAACTCACAGGTATTAACAACCACACCTAAAACAAAAGTAAACTAAGCAAAAAACTAGACTAGGATCAGAACCACAGAAATGGAGATCACATGGAGGGTTTGCAACAGGAGAGTGGGAGGAGGAGAGAGGGAGAAAACCTACAGAGAATAAGTAGCATTGATGGTGGGTAGAAAACAGACAGGGGGAGGGCAAGGATAGTGTGGGAAAAGTAGAAGCTAAAGAACTTATGAAACATGGACATGAGCTAAAGGGGGGAATGTGGGTGGGAGGGGGTATGAAGGGTGGAGGGGAATGGTGGAGGAGAAATGGGACAACTAATAGCATAATCAATAAAATATAATAAAAAATAAAGGTGGTGTGGGGCTGGGGGACATAAAAAAGAATATTTTCTTTGTATGTTATGTAACCCCTCCCATCTGGGATGCTGTATTAGTTTCCTATGGCTGCTATAGCAAATTCTCACAAACCTGGTTTAAAACAACATTCATTTTCTTTCCCACAATTCTGGAGGACAGAAGTTCAAAGCCATTTTCACTGGGCTGAAATCAAGGTTTTAGAGGGGAATCCAGCCCTTGTCTTCTGCAGCTTCTGGGCACTGTTGGCATTTCCATGGCGGGGGCTGCATCAGTTCCACCTCTGCCTCTGTGGTCAAATGGCCTCCTCTCTTCTGTGTGAGTGCATGTGGTCACATCAGCCTCGGCCTCTCCCTTATACGGCACCTGTGATGGCATTTAGGGCCCACTCAGATAATCTGGGATACCCTCCATCTCAATGCCCTTAACTGAATCACATCTGCAAAGACCTGTTTGTTGTCATATAAAGAAATATTAACAGGACTCAGGAACTAGGACATGGATGTCTTTCAGGGACCCATTTTCCAGCCTAGACAGACACCATGGAATGAGTAGCTTGTCCTTGAAGGTAGCTTCTATCAGTCATCACCAAAGTATTGGAGGTGGTGGAGCACAATTCCCTGATCTGTTCAGGGCTGGTTTGGATCTCACACTTCTCTTGTACACTCACCCCACTCGGAGAACTCCCTGTTTTGGCTCCTAAAGTGACCTCACCAACAGCTGCCCCTAAAGTTCTCATCTGGTGATCCAGAATATCTCCTAGAAATTCTGATAAAATGCAGGTTCCTGGATCCCTTCACAGTTTCTGGTACAGTAGACCTGCAGAGAAACTCAGGAAGTTCCATTTTTCAAGCACCCAAGTGGTATTGATGCAGGTGAGTTGGAAGAATGCTGCTCTGAAACCATATTACCAGTAGCCTCGCAAAACCATTGAGATGTGTCTCCACCACCAAAAACTAAACTTGCAGAAATTCAGACATGACCTGCCACACTGGGACTTGCCTGTATGCTTTGGTGCTTTACCACACACTTTGACTCTCCCCGGCCCCACCGTGCCCAGATTCCAATCCACATTTAGAATATTCTATTAAACACTCTCTAGGACACATTTTTTGGATCATAAAATCACAAGATTTCAAATAGGGAAGGATCTAAGAGGTAATCTTGCCACACCAATCTTTCAAACTATTAAGAAATGGAAGCCCAGGGAAGTTATATCAGAAGCTGAAAAGCACCTGAAGACACCTCTGGGGCTTAGAGGAGGGGTTCATGAAACAGATATTACAGTTCAATATTTCTGAGTGAGCTGGGATTCTGGAGCCAGACTGCTTAGATTTAAACCCCCAACTCTGCCACCTACCAACTGAATCACCTTAGAAAAATAAACTAACATCTTTGTGCCACCATTGCAAAATGGAGACCAGAGTATCTTCTACTTCAGTGATTTGTTGGGAGGATTAATGGGTCAACAAATAGAATGTGCATAAAACATAAAATAGTACATAGATAATGCTAATTAAGTGTTAGCTCTAATAATAAGTTTATTTATTATAAAAGCCACCAAGAGTATCCCCTCAATTAAAGCTTGACTTTTATTTCTAATACCTGACTTCTAATTCTATAGGCTGAAGCACATATGTACTCTCTTTAGCTCAAAAGGACACCATTTCACTCAAAAACAAAGGTTGCAGATTCCCAGGTGAGACAATACTTATAGAAGTGAAGACCATGCAAGCCACAGGTGTCAAAAAACTAAGGTTTATTTCCACTATTCATCTGAAAATACAGGTTATCTATGACACATATATTGCTGGCATACAGCTACTATGAAATATATATTGGGCCCTACCAAATGCAGTAGACATTACACAAAATATAGAATAACAGTCTCTCCAGGCCCTAATTGATTCTGAGCTATATAGTTTTAAGAGAAGATGCTACCAAATTACTTAATACAAAATAAAAAATTCCAGGCTTTCAAGCAAAGGGAAAATCATAGTCTTAAGGGATAGCAATGATTGATGATGTATTTAGGGGGTGTGTCTGTGTTTCTTTTTCAGCAGCACCACGTCTCGATTTTTCATAGCTTTTTATACAAAGCAAGCGTGGTGCTGATCTTTTCACTGGTCCAACTATATCTTTCAATGATAGGATTATTGCGTAGACTAAATATCTCTTCCAGTTGATGTGTGAAATGACATTGTGTGTGACAGTATCAGACCATAGCCACAGAAACCATAAAAGTTCCTATTTCATTTGCGTGGATTGGAGGAAAAGGACATTTGCAAATGACATGAAATGAAATATAGTATTTGAAAATGAGTTATGTTTTTGCAATTTTAAAACCAAAATATTTTTACACATTGAATCATTCATATCAAGTAAGATAACTCCCTTTTTTCCTCTAAAAATGGAAATGCCCTTAAAATGAAAGTTTGTATAAATGATACAATAAAACTAAGACTAAGAATAAGAAAAATGAAGACATCAAGTCTTAGTTCTTAAGAGAGGAGAAGGATAGGAATTTCTAGGAAAAAGGGGAAGGGTTTAGAGCAATAAGTATGAAAGACACATGGACAAAAGCTGGGGGGGGGTTGGAAATGGGAGGGAGCTGGGGAGGGCTGGGGGGTGGGCTGGGATGGGAGTAGAAGACAGAAAACTGTATAAGAACAACAATTAAAATAAATAAATAAATAAATAAATATTTAAAAAGAAAGTCTTAGTTCTTTAAAAACCTTAAAATCTCATGTGTCTTTCTACCAGACTCCTCAACATATGTGCAAACAGGGCCCCTTGCAGCTATCCTGAAAGAATGACAACCCCCAAAGTCAGAGAAATATATTTAGTTGGACAACCTAGTCATTCAATAGCAAGTATATACACATGTTCCATAATCTTAAAAATAGCTCACACTGAAAAGAAATAAATGGGAGAGGAAGGCTGACTATATAGCAGCGCCAGCAGATTAAAATAGTCTCACCTCTCTTCTGTTTTCCTTTTTATGCCGTCTTTCATTCAGTAGAAGTTCACACAGTGACACCTAGTGCAACTGGGGTGGCTATGACAGCCTGGAAGAGTGAGATAAGCAGTGTGGCAAACTTCAGTTTTAATTTCAGCTAAAATAAGCCAATCCAGTAAAGCCGAAATGCTGGCTGTTCATCTCAGACCCCAATGTGCATGCATATCTTAATTATCATTTCAATCTATTTAAAAATATATCATCCTTATGGACGATAATTCCAGCTCAGTTCATCTCCTAACAGTTAGAAATGCTGGATCATTAATATCCATAATGAAGTAGAAGTGCAATGAAGGGACTCAGCAACAGAGCTCCCCTCTTTCCAAGAGGCTTAACAAGATGGACCCGGCAGTTTTTGAGCTACTCGTCCTAGGCATTTCTCTGGTGTTTCTACCTTAAAATGCCACCAAAAAAGCTTCCTAGCCTTACTTCCTCTGAGTTCTGTTACCAGAAACGCACCAGAGACCTGAAGAAACCACACACCACTTTTTGTAAAGCATCCTTTTAGGGTGTTCTAGTCACGATCTCCAAAGGAAAGGTTGTACCGGTTGCAGGATTCACTAAAGGAGCGGTGAGAATCTTGCTTCCTTGCTGAGGTGCAGCAGCCTACAGACCAATCTGATGCTAGTGAGAATTTTTTGGAGTATTTGGCATGTGCCCTCTGAAGCTCTGGGCATGGTGGACACATAAAAGTGGTACCAAGTAGGGTACAGAGATTTCTGAAAGAGAGGGTGTCTGTTGCAGTAGCCAACACAGTAAGGCTCAAAGGGTCCAAGGTGAAACCTTCAGGAGAGAAAACAGGCAGTGCCACCACATGCAGTTCTCTATGGCCCTTGGAGTGTGCAAAAGACACCCACCATAATTCCTATGGCTCCTTGTCAAGGGGCATCAAGATCTGGGCAGGGGCTGGGCTCTTGGCAAAGAGGAGGCTTATCAAGAAGAGTCATCAAAGGCCCGTGCAGAAGCTAAACACAGCCATCCCTCTGAGAGGACTCCCAGTGACAGAAGGGGTCAGAATGAAGCGGAATGCCACCCTGAGAAAACCATACATGGCCTCCACGCAGGATAAGCACATCCGTCAACTTCAGATCCAACCAGAAGGAAGCAGAATGAGGTGGAGCCATATACCTAGGGCCAGTTACTGCCTGCCCCCAACACCTGAGGTGACTGCTGGAGAAAAGGGAGAGGACAATGATCAGAGCCAGGTCATGCTGCCCACCAGCCCCAGCTCCCCAGCTCCAGGATCACAGAGACCTACTCTTTTGGGAAGTGGAAGGAGCCAAGCTTTGCAACTTCAAGTACAGGATTCACTCAGCCTTAAAAAAAAAATGGGACTGTGGTAGTAACAGAACAGATGGGAAAGGAAAGAAATGTCATTTGAAAACAATGGCTGGGAAGCTAAAGCCATTTTGCATATGTGCTGTAAAAAACTAAGACTATTCAATAAACCAGCTACACATAATAAAAATTCACAGCAATATTGCAAAATGCTTACATATATATATAGCAAAATATAAAGTATTAAGTGAAAAGGGACAACACATGACAAGAGAGGGAGCCGGGGATAGGAGATAGGTGGGTTGGCAACGAAGGACACGCACTCCCAGCCCAAACAAAGTCATCTGCGAGAGGCGGGAGTACAGGTGGTTTCATTTCCTTTAATGCTCTATTGTCTATAAGTTACTTGAGGCAAATATGTATAACTTCTGAAATATAAAAAGATGCTGTTATGGAAGGATACAAAGCTAACAAAGTAAGTGCTAAGATGTAGTCTACTACTTTTAAAAAGAAAAACTTCAGACCCTGCTCCTTACCCTGCTTGCAAACCGGTCTGTTCCAAGGACTAATGACTGACTACCAGCTGCCAACACCCCTGCAGGAAGCCTCCTGTCCTCAGCCCATCTTTTTAAATGTCTGAATAATGACATTCTTACAGCGACTATAATGCTATTACTCTGTGATATGTATTACATAAAATATTAAAAACAGTAAGTTGGTGAGAAAAATCACACTAAAGGCAAATGCCTTAACATTACCCTGAGTTATGTGAATCATGTTTGGTTAATATGGCCAGCCCTCTGAGGGAGGAAGGAGTTAGATAGCAGGCCATCTGGTGAAAGCCTCTGTTGAACAGTATGTTTCAAACTATTGTTGTTCCAAAGACAAATCCCCTTTGTGCTTTCGAGAGAAACTGGGGACCTCGAGCCCCTCAACCCTAGACATGATACGGAGGCAGAGCAGCGCAGTGGTCATGGACAGTGCGCTGCGGTCAGGTCAGCCTGGGCTCTGATTTGAGCTTTGCCTCGTCCTGGCTGTGTGACCTCAGGTAAAGGATGTAGCCTCTCTGTGCCTCAGTTTCCTTGTCTGTAAGGTGGGGTTAATAATAATATCTACTCGCATTTGTTGTGAGATTTTAAATAAGTCAAAACATGTAAAGTTTTTGGAAGAGTGACTGGCGCTCAGTCACTGCTACCAATGATCCTCATGGGAATAACTGAACCAAGGACCCCTGATTGGCAAATGACAGTTTTCATCCATGTAGGTGTGCACCATCCACACAAGGAACTTCCCAGGCTTTTCTCTTTTGCTGCCTTTAGGAAGCTCCATGACTTCAGCACCTTTGCCCAGGAGACTGTGACTCAGTTGCCTCATCTCAAAAGACTGAAACGACTATTGTCACTTGTACCACTGATTTCACAGGGGTGTCAAGAGCATAAGATGAGAAAATATATGTGAAAATGCTTTGAAAAAGTAAAGATTACTATATAATGCAAACAATTTTAAGTAGACCAATTATTAAAATATAAAGATAAGACTCAAATTGGTCCATCCCACTCCTTGGGAAGAACTCTTACAAAAAGTTAAAATCTAAATTATGTTGGGATTTCATTACTCCATGTTCTCTTAGGCCAATATTGCTATTGATAACTACAAGATGAAAATATATATAAATCTCAATATACTATGTGCTTCAGTGTCTTGGAAGCATATAGTATATGCTGTCCACTATTGTAGCCACTAGCCACATGTGGCCACTGAGCATTTGAAATGCGGTCAGTCTAAACTGAAATGTGCTGTATGCATAAGACATTTCCAAACATTTTCCAGAGTTTGAAGACAGTATGACAGAAAAATGTGAAATATCTCATAAGTTTTATAGAGACTATATGTTGATTCTTTTTTAAAAGATTTTATTTATCAATTTTTAGAGAGAGGGTAAGAGAGAGAGAAAGAGAGGGAGAGAAACATCAATTGGTTGCCTCTCATATGTACCTTGACCAGGGACAAAACCCATAACCCAGGCATGTGCCCTGACCAGGAATCGAACTGGTAACCTTTGACTTTGGGGGACAATGTCCAACCAACTGAGCCATACCAGTCAGGACTACATGTTGATTCCTTTGTATTGATTACATGTTATATTGATGTTGGATATACTGAGTTAAATAAAATGTATTATTAAAATTAATTTTATTACTTATCTAATATGGCTAATAGAAAAATTTTAATTCCATATGTGGTTCACACTATATTTCTGTTAGGCAATGCTGCCTTCGACCATAACGATCCACTTCTAAGAAGAACTTAGAACCACAATCTCAGTAAATGAAGCCCCTGGAGGCGTGTGAGCTGGGAAACAGTACATAGGTTCCTTGCACTTTCAGTTTTGAACCTCATCTTCCCATTGTTACAAGTTGCCTCAGCATTAAAGCATACCAATAAGGTACATAAAAATTCTGGCAGGCCAAACAGAAGCATTAAATTATATGACCTTTCTCAGACAGGGAGTTACTGTGAAAGAATCACACCTGAAGCTATGAACAAGCTGTGTGCTTGTGGTTTCAGATAAGTGCTTGCAGTGAGCCTAAGTAAGACCACAGAGCCCCCTGGGGTGGGGGGGGGGCGTCCAATGTTTGCTTCAACTGCTGCAGAGCATGCTTAAACAGACATCGGAGAACATATGAGCCAGACGTTCAGAGGCTACAAAAATTACAAGCCCCTGTGATACCTTTTATAGACAGTGTGGTTTAAGAGATGTCAACTTCATCGAACAGAATAAAGAAAATGCATGCCACCTGCTCGGTTCTAAAAGAACGCTTTGGGAGGATGAGACAGCAGCAGAAAAGGTCTTTTCTTAACCCATTCAACTTTGTCAGTGCCTACATTTTTTGGAGTGTCTGGATTGTGAGTAAACAATATAAAAATAGCTTGGCTTCAGTCCATAAAGACTGGCCAAATAGCCAGCCACTTCTCCACTTCAGGTACAGTTGATGACTTGGGCCGTTCACCTGAGTTCCAAGCATGACCAAAATATAGGCTGTAGGGGGCTGGCTATTTGCAATGGATGCATTTGAGGCGAACTACAGTGTACATGATACACTGAAGAGGAAAAGAGAAAATGTTTCATTACTGTATGAATCTATTTTATAGTAATTAATGTTCTGTTTGGTTTCATGGAAGCAACAAAGGGACCCAGAATTAGTCATGAATGTTGATTTCCAAATATTGATGGTTGGAAGAAAAGAATTTAACAATTAAATGAGAAGAAAATACCACGTTTTAGTCCAGCATAGACCCGTTATGAACAGGAAAAAAAAAAAACAGCGCACAGAGCAATTGCTAATATAAATTCAGAAAAATGTGTGTTTTAAATGTTCAGTCCCAACAACCAATTATTAAAAATGTATCAAGGGAACATCTGTCTTTCTTATGAGAAAGCAGACAAGAAAAATTGAATAGAATTAATTATATTTCCAAGTATTCAGAATTCAAACAAAAATAAGTGGCTGTTAAGAAAAATATCTGGTCCTCGAAACCAAACGTAAAATTTTATAAATATCTTTTAAAAAGCAAATGGAGTTCTTTCAATGTTCTTCTTTCTCCAATTTTTAAGTTTTCATTAAAAAGCAAATAAAAATAAATTGCAAATATTAGAGAACAGAAGATGTCAGTGTTGTAGAACTTGGGAGGAGACCGTTAATAAGGAAAAAACCTAGGGAAAATTCATCTGAAGTCAATTTTTATTGAAAAGCTATTCAGCAAATTGAGCCAGCCAATTTGTTAGTTTGCCACATATTTTTGTCCATTTGTCTGCTGAGGATGTTGACAGGAATGGTAAATGAGTTTCCTCAGAGAGGCTGCCGCAGCTCTGTGTGGGGAAGGACCCTGAGGCCATGCCTACAGGAAGGAGCTGCCATTGATTAGCGATGTCTGACTGCAGAAGCCCCGGCTGTCCTGTGCCCTCTGTCTTTGCTTTCGCTGCATGGAAAGTGTGGCAGCCGGAACACCTTCCCAACCATTCTGCTCCAGTGCTAGTGTATTTAGAGGAGATCATTTCACACACAATTGACAGCAAAGTCAGGTTGCTGTACCCACAAAGCAAAGTGTAGGATCTCTCCTACACTGAGCTTACCTTTCCCTGCTCCTCTGACCCTCTCTTCATTACATAACATCCTTGTCCTTGCTCCTCGCCCTTCTTTTAAGGCACATCATCCTCTTTCTCTTGCTTCCAAAACAAAAAGATTTTCTCCAACATGTGAAAATTTCTCCACTGTGTATAAACTACAGGATGACAGAAATTCTGCAAAAACAAAAATCTCGTGTGCCAGAAGAAATCTCAGTGGCCACCAAAAGGAATAACATAACAATCGTTTTTCAAATTATTCAGACCTAATTTTTGGGACTTAATTAACGCCAACTCTGCCCTTTAGCTCACTGCCATCTGCCAGGAGTCATCTCCCAGGAAGACAGGTCACAGCCCTGAATGTGGCGCAGGAGCCTGGGGACAGGTGGGATCCAGACTTCCCTCCTCAGTGTCATCACCTCTGCTGCACCAACACCAGCCACCAGCCAGCATCAACTGTTGCTGTCAATGCTGGACAGTCACATATCATCAGTCAGAGTGGCAAAGACTCTACAACTTCTGATCTTGCCTTAAAAACAAAAGTGTCCAGATGCTTGAACCTATTTGGCAAAACTTACTGAAATCCATATAAAGTAAAGCACATTTTTTCCAATTAGAATTATATCTGTTTCTGCAGAGAGCAAAATAATAGTTCAAACCACATGAAACTGCCATTTTTCTAAGCCAAAAAGAGTCGATGTCCAGCAATTCCATATGGTTCAAACTAAGAGTGTAAACAATTGTCTACACCAGTATCAGCACGTACTAAACTAGGACTTCAACAATGAGTTTGTCACCTGAGACATGTGTAACAAGATAATCAAATATCTTATTTCAGAGACAATGCAGACTGTGACAATTTCCTTATGAAAGGAAGTGTATTCTCTGTCACAAATTTCTTTTCTTGCATTGCCTTTTGGCATCCATTTATTAAACACTCATGTCAAGTTCTGCCATGGGTGTCCAGTGGGACCCATGTTCTAGTGGAAGAGACAGATGTGTGATGGCTGTGAGAGGGAAGCCAGGGTTCATTAGGAATATATCAGAGGTCCACCCAACCTCAAATGGAAGGGTCCAGACAGACTCTCCAAGGAGACAGCATTTTGGCCGGGTTTCCAAGCATTTGTAGGGGGAGCCAAACCAAAGTCCAAGAATCAATGGAGTGAAAGAAGGCAGTTGGTGAGTACAGAGTCATCCTCTAGGTAGTCATGGTTCCAAAAAAAAGTTTGGCATAAAATTTTTCCATTCACAGCATCTCTGGCTTGTTCACACTATTTTGATTCATTATAACCCTGTCTTTTCCAGCATTCACTAGGGCCATTGGCTGCAGTGAATAAATAGCAATATTAAAATACCATCAGGGGAGATTCATCACACTCAACTTCTAATTGGGAAGGAAAAATGTCTTGAAGCTTCATAGGTGTTTCTGTTTAATCTGGGGACCAGCATCATATGAACTGACTAGATAAATACTTGGAGAGCTAGATTCTGAGGCTAACATTTTAATTCCTTCCAGTTCCATTCAAATTCTGTCTTTCAAAAAAAAATATATGTGCCAGGTGTGAGGTCCCACTCCTGCAATAACTTCTTGTGTGGGGGCAGCCAGTTGAGATTGTCCAAGTTGGCATTTGGTTCTCCCAGCAGGTGGAGCCTGCTGTCTTGCTAATTTAGCTGCAGGTCAGTCCTCAATCAGTTCTAGAACAGCATTAAGGGAACTGTCTTCTCTGTCTGAGAAAAACCAATGGAATCCAGATAAGGAAACCAAAGGGCCCCCTCCTCAGAGAAGCTGCCAAACCCTCAGGCCGCTCATGTTGAATTACACTTGCCACCCTGAGACAGGTGCTCCTGGCAACTCCTGCACGATCTACAGCTGTCAAACCCTCCCTGCTCAAAATCCACACGAACATTCAACTGTGGCAACCCAGGGAGAAAATCACATCTTTCTCTATGTCTCTTCATCAAAGCAATGGAATGGTAACTGCCCAATTCAGTTTATACAAGAATTCAATGAATTACATTGCCTCATTTTTTTTTTTTTTTTAAGCTCAAATGTTAGCATCTTGGGACTAAGACGGCAATGATAGAGGTTTCTTGGCCAGAATCGCAGTTGTTTGAATTTGGAACCCCGGCTCCGAGTCAGAGTGGTCGTGATGAAAACCTGGCTCTCCCTTTCTTTCTCACAGGGTTCCTTTTGCAGCCTTTTCTGTCTTTGGAACTTTGGTGAAGTAGTCAGTTCCACTTTGTCAGCTAAACTGAGTTAAGATACTATGAGCTAAGATGTCTATGCAGCCCTTCTTAGGAGTGTGGATGGGCAGGGCGTTAGGGAGACAATTGGGAGACAAAAGGGAAAAAAATCTTTTGATTGAAGCATAACAGAGAGAAAAGCACACAAATCATATGTATATGTGGCTATCCCTGTGGAGCCAGCAGCAGATTAAAAAAAAAATACAGAACATTACCCCAGAGCTCCCGCCCTGTGCCCCCCGTATCTGACTTTCAACACCGTAGATTCATTTGCCCTCAAACTGAGATTCTTTTAAGAGTCCCAGTAATTGCACTGGGTAAACAGGCATAAGCCAGGACTTTCCGTGGCAAACTCAGAGGTATGTTACTGTGAATATTAGTCACAGTTGGTCAGATTCCCAAAGCACTTTGCACTGACTCCTGTTTTAACATTTGTCACATTCTGCATATTTGCTAAATACTCAACAAACTCCCTGCTCCTATATGTCATTGTCAAGTCTGATTCTTCATCTCTCTCTCCCAGTACCACTCAGTGACTGTCTCATGCCGCCAGGGGCTAGGTGAAGGATCCAGCAATGCTACTGGCCAACACTTGTGTTTCCAAATTCCCCGTCCATGAGTCATTATTGTGCTGGGCAGAGGATGCACGGCTTTTTCTCCATTCTGGCCTCATGATGGGATTCTCTGCACAAAGTTTTTGCTTAAGGAAATTCTCCTGGTAGCCAAGAATCGGCCTGGCCCATTCCCACCTGAGCTGTGGTTTGCAGCTAGTCTCTGTGTATGCCTTCCCACCATCTTGGCTGTGTGTGGGGGCTGAGGGAGGGGGTAACAGAGACTCTCCTCGACTACTCAGACCCCTCGAAGCCCTCCAGGCCTTGACCTTCTGTGCCCATCTTTGTCAGGCATGCTTGGTAAGTTGGTTTAGAAGGAACCCCCACCATAGTATCTAACGACCCCCAGTATCTGATCAAATTCCTCATCCCCCCAGCCTTGGTATCACACCACCCTGGCTGCCTTCAGCAAGAATCCTGTCAAGTCCATTTAGCCACAATGCCCCCTCAGTCCTGATGTTTTCTCTCAGTAATTTTCCAACCACAGCCCCCCACCCTGCTCCGCAGCCATAAATTCCCGCTTGTCCACGCTGTTCTTGGAATGGAGCCCAGCTTTAACCTGTGGTCTCATTTCCCCAACTGCAGTCATTCCTGAGTAGAATCTGTTTTCATGCTTTAATCACTGTCGGACTCCGGTTTTCTCTGGGAGGAAGGGAACACACGTGCACACATGGTGTGTTTTCTTTTCCTGGGTTTGGCTGCCACTGGTCTGTGCTCAAACCGAAGGATTCCTTTCCAGCCCCCACCCCCTCCCTTCCTTGCACCCACCATTTGACCCTAAGGCAAATGAAGCCATTCAAATATTTGTTCACCGTGTCATCTGTTCCCATCCGACCTTGCCATGCCTGTCATGCCCCACATGTCAGTTTGAAGCATAACGTCATTAATACCTCCAGTGCACTAATGGATGCTTCACACATGAACGCATTAATGAAATGTGTTATTGTTTCCCCTCACAGGACATTAACAATCTACCTCACGCTGCGGCCCGAAGCCCCGCGGAGCTGCTGAAAACCACTAGCTATCAAATGAACCCTCAGTTCCGCCTCAGTGACTTTAAGTTCAAGTTTATCACTGAAGCGTCACTCATGTGAGAAGAAGATACAAGCCTCAGAGGGCTTTGGGGCCCAGCTTCAATTACCATAAAGAGTAACAGGAGGCGATAGCTGCGGGGAGGGTGGGGGAGCGGGCACCGGCATGGAAACAACCCCTGTCAAGATGAAATAGGAAAGATCTGAGTGTCACCGGGATGATTTGTTTCTTTTACTCCCCTTTGTCTATGGGCTGATGGTTTGAATAATGAAGACGATATTGGTTTTCCTCCCAACTACACCAGCGCAGGTCTGCTTTTCTGATGGTACAGCTGACGTATTAAGAGGGATTAAAGTTTCTGTACACAGGCAATGTTTAAATTAGCTTCCTTAAGCCCCGAAGAAATCTTTCCAGCTGATTTGCAAAATGAACGCCAGCACGGCCTGCAGCCACCCTGCACAGGTTGCCTAAACAGAGCCGCCAGTGTTCTGTTTGGCCAGCTGTTTTGCAAAATCAGAAGAAAAGGAAAGGTAATTCCCTTTCAACATTGTCTCAGCCAGTATTTCTCTGTAATTAAAATTGAAAGCTTTCCCCAACAGGTTCTCAGAGGCTCTCCCAGAGAAACAGATTTCTCTTTTCCCGTATAATTACGCACAAATTGTAAGGTGCACAGCTCTGCCCTAGAGAAGCAATGAATGGTCAAAGGTGTTCCATCCAAGGCTGGGAGAAGCTTTTGTGTTTGGGGAGCTGTTAGGAAATGCTAATGGCTTTTTCTCTCACTGTTAGGCAGTCATACCCGCTGTGCCAGAGATTTTTCCACAAGATGGGGCCAGAAAGGTGAAGGGAGATGCACAACACGAATGCCACACACAGAATCACCTGTACCAGGGAACTGTCGCAAAGCCAGGAAGACAATTGTTGGCCCGGCATCTGTGCCAGCAACACACCCGCAACTCCTTTTATTCTCATCCTGGGGGCAGGCTTGAGAGCAAATACTAAATGCCATCTCTGAATATCTCAGGTCACTAAGCATGTAGCCTAAACATAACCTTCCGCTTGCAATTAGCATCTAATCAAAAAACTCCTGGCACAGGAAAAACAGCCCAAGCTTACCTCTTTCCTGGGCTGTTGACTGCAAGGAGACTTCGCCTGCCTGAGAGCCATGCACATACATCCCCATGTTGAGGAAGCCCACATGCTAGAACCGCATGCAGTTGGCCTCTAGGGTCTGGGGTGGCATCCAACTGGCAGGCAGCAAAAAGCTGGGGGCCTCAGTCAGAGAGCAACCAGAAATGAATTCTGCCTACAACCTAAGTGAGCATGGATCTGGATTCCTCTTCAGTGTTGTCATCCAGATGAAAATACGGTCCGGCCAACATACTTATTGGAGCTTGGTGAGACCTTAAGCAGAAGACTCAGTGCCTGGACTCCTGATCTGTCTTGTTTGGTCACTGTGGTAATTTGTTATGAAGTAATAGATAAGTAATATAATCCCTAGGTATTCAGATCCTATGTTTTTAAATTACTGGTGATCTAGTTTTACTGCATTTGTGGTCCTCATCATGTTTAAATCACCAGCCAATTAATACGTTCCTTCAATGCATTGTCCCTTGCGTCCATGGTGCATATTTTTTGAGACAATTGATTGAGGTTTTCTGTCAATCATTTCTTCTCCAGTTTACCTTCTTTGTCACTGAGCTTTTATACTGCAAATAAAGAACTTAAAGTGAGTGGAAAACTACATTAACCAAAGAGATAAGGTCCTATGTTTGACACATAAATATTACAAAGATATGTTCTTTTTCTTTCACTCCAGCTCTCTACAGGCTGCTAAAGAACACATACACAAAGAAAGAGAAAATCTTACTGTTTTCCTGTTTGTCTTAAGCTTCAGGCTCACGTAGTCTTCAGTTCATAAACTTCCAGAAAACTTTCAAAGTTCTTTAAAAATATGTTTTATATGCAGATCATTTTAGAAATCAACTGCCATATACCAACTGGATTTTCCCCCCATGAACTTTGACAAGTTGAATCTATTTATGTGTAAGAACAGGCCAAGGAAGGCCAGAAAACTCTCAAATATGCAAAACACCAGAAATGAGGGACTATTATAAACTGATAGTGATTAAGACAGTGATTTTTTAAAAAATAACAAACCAAAAGATAAAATGAAAAACAGTCTCATTCATGCATTAACATCTGATATATGAAAAATATGACATTGCAAAGCAGAGGGAAATACTGTTCTATGAAACACATAGTGCCCCACGATAGGTTCCCAGTGTGGGCTTGGGGATAACTAAATTCCCAAATGAAGATTTCTTCAGCTTCATTTTACCTAATGAAAAGCAAAGGAAAGAAAAAGAATGAGGTAAATAAAGATACAGGTCAATATTGTTACACCATAACACAGTAAATAGTTATAAAAGCCACATGACCTCATCATATTCTGAAATCATTCTTTTATCATTTTAAACTAATTTAGAGTTAAGTGGGGATGACTGATATTTTAAAAAATATATCCATTCCTGTTTATGGTTAAACTCTTCAACATATATACTTAATTTGTGATTGAGAGTGGTTTTAACATACCTTTAGCCTAACAAAAACCACACACAAGATGATATGGGCTTTGGAATGTATTGCAAAGTCATAGGACTGTGGGGATTGTATGGAAGTGTGAAATACAACAAGATTGGTTATGAATTAACAAGTATTGAAGCAGGATAGTAAGTATCTGGGAATTTGCTATAATATTCTCTCCACTTTGGTATATGTTTCAAATTTTCCATAATAAATAAAGTTAAAAAAGAGTGTGGAGGGAAGGAAAACAGTTTGCCTCAACTGTCTCTTCAAGCATCTCAAGTAAGAAAGTAAAAGTTGTACAAAATTCATGTGCTATTATTTTCAGAAAATACACACATATCCGTGCATATATAATGTGTATGTAAGTATTTAGGCATTATAAAATATGTGCATAAAAGTGGTGATATATATAACATAACATTTTGGAGCAGACAAATCTGTATTCTCATGGCTTCATGTTACAGTTGAGAACCTGATCTTTTGTGCATGATTATCTTATGTCTGCCCCTCCAGGTCCACTCTTCACCCTTCTCAAGTGACCTGCAAAGGTGAGACTTACAGGATCCTGGCCCTGTGTCTTTCGATTGGGTCTAGACAATGGAGAGCAGCGGAGAGGTCTGAGGCAGGGAGGAGGAGAGTGAGGTCAGAGGATGCGTTGTCTGACTCTCCCTCCTTTAAAGTGGGCTATGACCTTCCACCGAAGGTCACTGTACCTATCAAGGAGGTCAATTCTACAAGACCTTTCTCTGCTGGGTTCTTGAAACTGATCTTTTTTCCTTTGGATATAGAGGTTGCATCAGCTCAGCTGCTGCTATCCTCAGGTTCCTGCACAATCCTTGTGTAGGGTTACACTCACCCATTTCTAATAGTTTTGTGTGCCATCTATTTTCTATTAGGACCCAAGTTGTCACCCTCTTAGTCAAACAATAGGTACATCATTATTATAAATAGAGATAGGAGATTGTTATACTCTTTATACACGTACAAATACTTCCGATGCTGCAGTTATGTCCTAGGTGAATCCGAAGCTGGACAAGGCGTGTATAAACATAAAGGTAAGGAGATATATGGAATTGAAGGTATCATCTAGATACATCCTGGTCCAAAAACCATGTCCATTTGCTAATACACATGGAGGGAACTGGAAGGACAGTACTTTCTCTGAAAAGCCCCAATTTTCAAAGCAATTTAGCTCCTCTAACCTTCCCCATATCCTAAACCCGACTTGGTGCTACATCACAGTTATGGCATCTCAAACAGCGCACTAAAATTACCTGAGTACATTTATTTATTTCCTCCACAAGGATGTGAGCAGTTTAAGGAAAAGAGTCTATCTTGTTGAACTTTATATACCCACCACCTAGCATAATGCCTGCCTCATGACAGACTCACAATAAATGTTAATTGAATGAATAAAGGCATGCTTGAATGAATGAATGTCATGGGGTCTATGTGTTCCACAGCAGGGCTTTCAAAAGAGGGTCTTCTCACCTTCTAGTCACCATCTGGCTCCCCAAAGCAACACCAGATCCAAATGTGACCTTGGTACCATAGAAAAAGGAATCTTTCTCATCTGAATCGCTCCCATCTGCCTGGCTATAGCCAACATAAGGTCTTGAGACTGAGAAACACCTTCAGTTGTTAAAAGGGGGAGGGGGAGCAGATGGTAAATGAAGGTACTAAAACTCATTAATTCCTAATGGAGGCTTCCTCCTGGATGTAATTAGAAGAAAAAGAAGAGCCAGAGGAGGAGTGTTCCAGAAATAAAGTAGGCAGCCAGAGGAGGTTTTTGAAAGGTATAAACCCTCAGGGAGCTTTCCATTAGAAAGGGTAATAACATCCACACTTTCACAAAGACTTCCTTCTCCACAACCTGCAAAAGGCTCCACACCCATTATTTCAGTGGAGACTCAGGAAGTGATTGTGTGATGCAAAGAAGAGTTGTTATTTTTCTAATTATGTGGATGAAAAAACATGGTGCTCAGAGAAGTTAAATGACTTGCCCTGAATAAAGTGGCTAGAAAGTGATAGGCATGGAATTAAAATATTCTGACCCTGAATTTTGTTCTCCATCCATTTTATGACTATGAATGCAAAGAGTGACCTTCACACCAATTCTAAAGAGCACGTGCCAGTCTACCCACTCAGCTGTCCCACACCACACGGTCCTTTCCACTGTGCACACTACCAATCACTTGAAGACCTTCCATTTGCTTTCTATTTCTGATTGACAAGTCTGATTGACAGAGAGGTCCTTGTGAGGCTAGAGACTTTATTTTCTTGTGTCTCCATGGAAGACAATATAATCTATTTTAAGCTATAAGAGAAGGGAACTCTTCCTATGAGACTTAGTTAGTGTCATTTCATTTCTTCCCACTGTTCCCAACACAAAGTAAAATATATATAGTTCCATAGAAATTAAGTATTACACTCACATCTTACAAGAAGTGTGCAATATAAAGCTGAGATATCATCACTAAATGTGGAGACTCCATTACTAAGGGCTTGCAAGTAAACATGAGCATTCATGTACAATGCCAGTCCATCCAAAAGAGTCCATCTTGAAAACTGACTGCAGAAAAGTACACTTGTCCCTTGAAGACTCCTTCCTCCTCTCTCTGACCTAATTGAGAAGAGAAGGTAAAAAAGTATAGAGTAAGGAGATGTCCGCTTAAACAGCGTCAATTGCTTATAGCTCTCTAGTTCACAATACCTCCCTCCTCCCCACAAGGAAACATTCAGCCAACATTTTTATTGGACTAAAGCCCAGATGTGCTCCATTAATTCATACAACAAGCTTTATTGGAGGGCTCCAGGCATTATTACTCATGAATCCTACAGAGCACAAATATATTTCTAGAAATATTGTCATTTGTATTACAGATGACCTTAAAGCATCTTCATAAATTATACCTTCAGAGCAAACTAAGAGCACTGGAGTCTTCCGCTATTTTAGTCACTGGAGGTGCACAGCCACACTGTCTGATTTACATATACATGCAATTCAATCAGTTTCAGTGAGCTGGGTTCTTTGGTTTCATTAATATCCTCACAATGTATTTTTATACAGTGGGATCTTTAAGTCTATAATGGTTACCTTTCTGATAGGTGGGTAGAGTTCAAACTTCTCTTCCAATTGTGCTTCCTGAGAGGTATTGTGGCCACCGTGGGGTTTCTAGGCTGGGCTGCGTTTCTAGCATTGTATCTGCTAAATAGTCAAACAAGAAAAACAAGAAAAAAAATTGGGGGTTTTATATACATTAGACCATTTAGCATAAAACCTGTCCATTTTCAAATGTTTTGGCAACGGAAATGTAGTCACTTAATTATTAAATTTGTTACCTGTCCTAAAAAGTTGTCAGCACCTCAGCATGGCAATAAGGGGTTTTTTTCCTCAAAGTAATTTCAAATTGATTATAAAATGAGCACCGTTTTCCACCTGAAGTTTCTGGAAAATCTTTTGATAAATATTTTTGTGGGAGTTTGAATGAATAAAGCATTATTCACAAAAAGGAAAAAGTACTTTGATCTACTACACTATATTTGCCAGGAAAGTAGAACCACAATAAATTATGACATCCTGGACTGAAGAGGGCCTGGGGGACACACACACAATACAAAATCAGTATTATTGGTGAAAACTTCAGCAAATTTCCTCTCCTTTGTCTGAAGACAAAAAGCAATAATGTCACTCAGCTACTGACTTATGGCCCAGACACTAATGAGGAACAGTTTCCTGCTTTCTGTGAAGAATGGGTGAACTATTAATAAATATCACCAAGGTCATTGTCACCTGCACTCTCAAGTAACAGGTGGCTTGCAACACAACAGTGTGAGAAGCAAAATGGATATGTACCAGGATTGTCTGCCTTAAGACATGATCTGGGATAGAAGATTAACTATGGATAAATATTTGTGTAGCCTGGCAAAGCTACCCAAGTTCCAGGAAGATGAAAGCTCTTGCACAAAGATAAGGAGGTTTCCATGAGAGTTCTAGAACCTTCCAACCTCAGAATATATCTGGGCTTTCTTCTTCTCTTCAAAAGTTACACCGACATGATCTTGGAAAAAATGAGAGCTGAGCCTATTTTTAGAGATTTTCAGAGAACAAGAACTTCAGTCTCCTGGATTAACCACGTTGCTTCTATCTAGTTTATTTTATATGGCCACATTTTTCATGTCTGAAATTCATCCCAACTCCACCTATTTTTTATTTTAGCAACATTCATTTATTCACTGAATAATTGTTTGGGAAACACAATATTTCAGGCACAACTTTAAGAGCTGGAATTCAATAGAAAACAAGAGAGCAAAATTCTTCTTGTCATGATCTTTATTATTCTAGCAATAAACTTTCAATTCTCAGTAACATCATTATTTCTTGCAAGAAACTGGGTCAACTTTTTTGATCAAAGCTGGTTTTGTTGGAATTTAATTCATTTAACAAAAAAAATTCAGCTACATGAAAGCCCACACTAACTTTATGCTCACAGTTTGATAGCATTTGGGGCTGGTTCTTTTCTGCTATGTTTTATTCCCATTTTTTCTAGAAGTATACCTTGAGTGGAAGAACAGGTTTCCTCCATCTTGGTAAAATACCCTTCCACACTACATGCTTCCTGGGAGGGTCACATGCAGACTATGAAGGAAGAATGGGCCTAGCCAGCCACATGGCCCAACAATCCTGGGAGTAAACGGAATTGCCTTTATATCTCTTTTCCTAAGAAGGATACAGAAAAGGGTCATAGCATAACACTCCGGCTAATTTGTTACCACCACTACTACCACCGTTGTGCTTTGACTTCATATACATTTGAATATTTAGTCCTCAGCGGGATCCCAGGAGGAACACATGAGAGACAAGCTGAAAAATGTAAGTGACTTCTCTGCAATTGAGGAGAGCTCTAGCAAATGGTGGTACCAGGATTCAAACTGGGGCCTGATTCCAGTGGTCACTTTCTTATGAAAAAACATATGATGTTATTTACCTAATGACTTCGCAGAAAGGAATTATTAAACTTCACTATCATTATTTTATATCTGACAGAATAACAGTACCTAAGATGAGAAGGATACAAGTTTTAAATATCACCCATATATTTTCAGTTTCTTCTCTGAGTCTTAGCTATTGCAATAAAGCATTGTTTTTCCCTCAAATACATACTCATATAACAAGAAGACCATTCATGCCTGTATTGATTAAAATTCAAAGGAAAGAAATATTCAGTGTGGATATCTAGTTGTATACCTTAGACAAAGTAGCTTTGGGTGCTCTTACTTTTGAAGACAGAGAAATATCAGACAGGAAGGAAGTTTGCTTTTGTTTTTTCCAGGAAAAACAAAGATTCACAGCTCTGAGAATTAAAAAAAAAAAATCAGACCTTGTCAGGACATTTGGTTCTAATTAACTAGTGACAAAGTGGTTCCACAAAACAAGCATATAAAAGTGATTAAGAGTAATTTGAGATACAGAAAGGTCAAAGACAATTACAATCCAGATATGATTATTACTGCACATATTTTTAATTCCTAGAAGTGACTTTTTCTCATTTTCTTTTGCTCATTCATCTTAGAATTTTACGTCTTACCTATGTAATTTGGTAAGTGAACACATTAACTTAACATGACTTGTATAATGAAGTATATTCCTTGTAAGTACATAAACCCCTGGAGACTTTGTCTCCCAATTCCCCTTCTTCTATCTCCACAAAACTGTCTCTGTCTAGTATTGAGCCCTGTCTTTGCTCAATAAAACAAAACAAAACACACATCATCAAACAGTAGCAATTTGAATGAAGATCTGGTGAAGAGGGAAAAGATGCCATTTAATTCTAAAGTATGAATGTCAATATCTAAATTACTCTTTTGGCAATTACCTTAAATCTTTGCTTGTGTGTGTGTGTGTGTGTGTGTGTGTGTGTGTGTGTGTGTTTTAATCAGTAGTCTTTTTTAGTGAAGAAAAGAAACCAACTCAAATTACATTTAAAATTTGGAGCTTCTATATTTTAAAGCCCAGACATAGCTAAGATCAGCTTCAGGCACAGTTGGATCAGGCTTTCTAAAGAGAAAATAAGAATTTCTCTCTCTGTTCCTTGGCTCTGGTTTTCTCTATATTGGCTTTGTTCTCCAAAGAACTTCTTATAGTGGGATGAAAGATAGGCCCAGACCATGCATCATAGTAATGTACCCTTGAAACCTATATGATCCTATTAACCAATGTCACCCCAACACATTTAATAAATAAATTTTAAAAAGATAGACCCACAAATATGGCACCTGATTAGTAACCCTAGCAGGAAAAGAACTTTTCTTCCCAATAATTTTAGCAAAAATTATGGAATTTACTCCTAATGGACTATTTTAGGTAGTGTGTCCATCACCATACAAGTCACTGAGGCAGAGAAATGGAATACACTGACTGGCCAGTCTAAGTCACATGCTCATCGCTGGTGTGCATTGTGGATCCAAGCACATGACTGAGAGCCGTAAAGGGGAGACTCCCCAGAGGAAAACCAGAGCCTCGTTACCACAGGAAGTGTTTCTCAGGCAGGAGAAACAACAGGTGTCCACCACAGAAATGGCCCAGCAAATATTTGTTCATTGATGTATTGATTAGGAAGCCTGGGATAAGTGAGATGATGATAAATATGATGTGTGAAGGTCAACACAGCCAAGATAAATTGTGAAAAGAAGACACGGAGGTGGGAAGTACTTGCAATGCTTCTTGGAAATAAATCAACAAAAAGGAGCCGATCTTGACTGTGCACTGTTTGAGAAGAATTAACTGAGTCAGGAAACAATCCTGAGGGATTGCTAGGGTAAGTCCTGACTTCTGTGATAGTAAAACGGTCTCAGAGCTGTCAGAAGGCGAACATGGTTAACTCCAATTGCCATAAAACCAGAGAAGAAAAATAGTGAAGTGAAATAGAAATCTTAAAATCAGTTCTTGGATCACGAAACATACAATTATGAAAAACAATGCATTAATCAGACATTCATGTACTATATAAAAAAACTTCCCTGGAATGCCATATACTATGGAATGATCTGGATTGGCAAGAATATATCAATGCTTCTACAGAAAATAAATTAGTCCTGTAAAAAAAAAGTCTATAAAAATACTTTTCAATTTTGATGATGCATTGTATTTGTATGGTAGAGAAACTTTCAAAATGTGCTATATTTTTATTTTTAATGATTTAATTTAAAATACATTATTATATTAAGTAATTTTAAATCAATAGATTAAGTGCCTTGAGTAGTTCTTCCTTCACCCAACCAGAGACTAGAATAAGTTTCAAGAAGCCTTCAAACCCAGCTACAGGCCTCCAGGAAAGCTACACCTACAGCATCACAGACAAATGTCCTCACAGGTCTATCTGGGCATCTTGCAATTCATGCCCTTGTCCAACTCCTTGCAAAAGTCTACTTATATGTAGAAATAATCCATTTAAAATAATGATAAAGCTATATTTTTAGGTATTCAACAACAATTTGTAGTTTCTACGAACACTGTGCTAGATAATAAGGTTATCAAAATGAATGAAATATGACCCCTGCTCCTGAAGAATCCACAGAAAAAAGAAGACAGCCAGGTAAGAGAAATAAAATCTTTGTACAGTATGATGGACCCTGGAACGGAGGAACAGTCACAGGAAGGGGGAGCTACAAACCTCTGTTTGCATCTGATCACACTATTAAATAAGTCGGACATTCCCAAGTGATTCCTAACATGTCCTCTCCAAAAGTTTATATATTCCTAATCTCTCTGTCACTTCCACGTTTAGGAATTCCCTAACTCTACCAAAAGCAAAAAAAAGGTGGTGTGTTATGTGGAAAAACTTCTACAGACCAATCATTAACAGTGATTTACTGTATTTGATGGCAAACCAGAGAAACCACTCTTTGCAATTAACATTGCCAGGACCTAAACATTTTTCCCACTATGAGGTGCAGTAGGACTGAAATGAATCTAGTCAGGAGTGAAAACAAGAAGATTAAATGGAAACAGTTTGTATAAAAGCATCCACTTGACATTTCCCCTCTAGACATACAGATTAAGAGGCTATCAATCTAAATCAATTCAAAAGTCGAGTCTGACTTTCTCCTCCCTCGAGAAATGATTTACAGGTACTTGCGGCCTTTCGTTTTGGTTTGACTATTACTACTCATTCTATTTGCAATTCTTCTTATGGAATGTTAAGAATACTTATTTGTGTCTCAGGTTCATTGAGGTATAGTTTACAGCCAGTAAAAGTCATCCTTTCTAGGGTTTTGATGAATGGATGTGATAATACATAATACAGAGAATGGTTCCATCATCCCAAAAAATTTTCCCTGCCCCTTGGAAGCCAACCTTTAGTTCCTGGTAACTACTAAAAAGTTTTCTGTTCTCGTAGCCTTACTGTTGAGAAAGTCATGTAAATGTAGTGAAAGAGTACGTAATATTGTGAGTTTGGCTTCTTTCACTTAGCACAAGGCATTGGAGGTTCATCCACACTGTTGTGTATCGGTCATTCTGAAAGCATGGAAAGGAGGAGTTTCCGTTAGGGTCTCCTTTATTTTCTAAAGCCAAAGTCCATATGCAAAGCCTGAACTCTCGCCATTTACAGCTTTGTTCATGGTTAAGGAAAAGCTATTAGGACGGCTGTTTGTTCCTTGGTGCACAGGGAGAGGATAAACACTCAGGGGATAATCATACCTGCGGTTGTTCAAGGCACTCAGTCCTACGTAGGTTCACCACATCCAAAGCTTGGTTAGCCAAATGTTTGGGAACCAAAATTAATTAGGAAACACAGGCAGAGCTTGGGTGTGGTTTTCATTATTTTTTCATTATTGCAAGAGTCATGGAATACACATTTGTAACTTAACGGCAAACACATTAGTAGGTTTTTTTTTTTTTTACCTGACCTACATTTTGCCAAATGGAATTACTGTTCAGCAAAGGAATCAAGACGATAGGCCTCTTGCCAGAAGTAGAAGACAAGGGATAAAGGCCCCTGTGTCCCAAACTTTGGTCATTCAAGTTCCATCTTCATAATTTTGGCTCTTCCCACATAGCATCCGTATCATTACTTATTTAATAATTTATATTACATGGTTCAAAGTTTTAAAATGTTTATTTCAAAAGGAACTTTTTTCTACTATTTTAATGGAAAGTCTATTCCATAGTGAAACTATGAAAAATATCTGACAGTTTAAAAAGTCTACTGACATGAGTCGATGTGCCTCCCAAATCATCCCGCATTCTTGAGTGTTGGCCAGGGCATGCACACACGCCACACACACTTTTGGGAACACCGCAACTACAGTAGCTGTCTCATGCTTTAATACCTTGACCAGGTGTCCTCTGCACACTCAGGGCAAAGAGTCAGTTTAAGAGTGCTAATAAAGTAGAATGTTAAAACCTATTTAAAATTGCAAAATGTAGTATATCTTTCTACCTATATCAGGCATTGGATGTCTAATGCTTATTTGCCAAAGAGGTCTCCAAAGCTTGTTTTCATGGACATATTTACCAGATATACCTTCTTACTCATCTCTTCAGAGTGTCTCTTGCCAGGCAAGGCGAAGGCCAGTGTAATTGAGCAACACACTCCACCCCTTGTTAGCTCACCGTTGGCATCCGGGCTGTATTTCCTTACCCTAAACTAAAACATAAAATCGAACTCTGGCCCCAAAAGACTTTACAAATTTTATTCACCAAAAGGGTGTATTTATAAATTCATGCTAGGATAATCTTCTTACGTATTTGGGGTTGCTATAGCAATCTATGTAGATAAGCATCGTATTTTGTAAGAAAACATATTATTAATATCACTTCTGAGCCATGGTCACTATGCCCTTTGACAAGACACTTGAACTTCATTGATGTTAATCATGTCATTGGTTTGCAAGGGACTAAAATGTTTGTCCTGCTTCCTGTTTAATAAAGCCATCAAAAGGATTAATGAGAAAAAACCTCTAGAACACTCCAACCTCTTTCCAAAAAGGCAGCAGTAAAACAGCGGGTCCCTCTTGTGAACATACATTTGTCTTCTTCCTATAAACTCATCCTGAAGGACATCAAGCTTCCAGCTCATATTTAATTGGCTGATTATGTTGTCACTCTGGAGCTCTTTGCCAAGTTACAGGGAAGAGTTTTCTTGGAAACTGTAGTTTCCAAACTTTCTCCAGCTATGCAGTTTAATTGCATCTAGCAAAATGACAACAGGGCTCATAATTAGGCTGGAGATTAATTACTGTGAATCAGTCCAAACACCACAGCTATCAAATTCAACATAGGCGCTTAGGCAAAGAGAAAGGAGTTCTCTCAACACCCAGCAGAAGGTGGACATGGGAGATATGTTTTATGACCCCCTTCTCATGAATTTAAACATACAAACTGTGCAAAATGCCTTATGTCTCTGTAGCTAGAATGTCCCTAGTATTTTGAAAAGAACCAGACTCACAGACATCCAAGTAATGATACTATATACTCTGAAATGTACAATGACTGAGGCAAACTTTCTTTCTGTGCAAATTTCTGCAACTTAGATCTCCCTGTCCCCTTCTCATTTTATTGAGGAATCTAGAAATCCTACATAATTCATCTACTGTTTTCTAATCTATGAATAAAAGAGTGATGATTTAGAGGAAGTTAAAAAGCAAGTAAAAATTTGGTGTACCTCAGGTTCATCCTGTGTCCCCTAAAAATGCCTGTAAGTCCATAGAGTGAGCCACCATAACCCCAGACAGTGAGAAATGCATTGCCCAATCAAAACCTCAAAAGCCACCACCACCTGCTTGGAACCTGTTTCCTACCTGAGAATCAGGGAAAGAGGAAAAGGATGGCTTAGCTAGATAAAGAAAGGAAAGAGTTGACCCCTTTAAAATTGCTTCCATTTCTTATTCCGTTTTACCTACTAGACACTTGAGGTACCTTTAAATATATGCAGACCTAGGATCCAACAAAGACAAATCAAATCCTCAAATAATTCTAATGTGCACTCAGAATTGAGAACACCTGGTCAGCAGTAACGAAGAGTCTGGCCAAGACTTGGGCCATGAACACAACCAGGTAGTGGAGGACAAAGTGGGCCAGAGAGAATGAGGTTACAAACCCAAGCTCCAGAAACTTGCATACAAAAGAAGTTAAAGGTATGTGATAATAGATGAACACTTGAATTTTTTTAACTTTTAAAAAATTTTTCAATTACACTTTTATATTCAATATTATTTTGTGTTAGTTTCAGGTATACAGCATACTGACTAGACAATCACACACTTTACAAAGTAACACTTGATTCTTAAACCATGTACAAAACAAGCAAACTGTCTCCTAATTAGAAGCTGGTAAAGAAGCACTTTAATGGGTTTGTAGGATGACTGTGTCTATTGGTTTGATCTGTTTGCTTATTTGTTTGCGAGTTTATACAAAATGAGGTCTTGGGCTTGGGATTTTTTCAAAATAATGCTAATATTGACTACAATGAATAATTGTATTTATATAACCCAAGGGGAATCCATGGAAAGGAAGGAGGAAATAAAGTTTGAAGAGGGCCTATGGAAAGATTTAAATAGGTAACATGTATGCATACGCATTGGCCCAGTGCTTGTACCCTAGCCTACAGAGACTGGGGGAAGCTGCTGCAAAGCCATTTGCTTGCACAGGACTGGAGGAGAGAGTACATGGCTGCCAGGAGAGGAATGTTGTCAGAGCTACTTCGGAACGAGCACAGCCGTGCTCGCCAGCGCTGGGAGGCCCGACCACTGTGCAACCAGCCGTACCACCATCTGTACAGGGCTGCTATTCGGGGCTGGGCCAAACCGGAGCTGCAACCCTCCCCAGCCCTGGGCAAGACTGGAGCAGGTAAGGCCAGCTCTGTTGGCCAGGGTGCAGGGGTGTCAAGCCCAGGAGACAAAGACCTCAGGACAGCCTCTCCGTAGGGGTGCCCATGACCACATCCACACCTGCACTTGCCATGGTGGGAAGTTTTGCTCAGCGAGGCTGCATCCCGTTCACTCTCAGCTCCTGAGGATGCATTGTTCAGGTCAGTCTTAGTGTAGTCAAGGTCTGGAGTCTGAAGACATGTATTCAAGGCTCAATTCTACCTCTTACTTCCTGGGTGACCACTGGCAAGTCATTTCATTCCTGTGCCTGCTTTCCTTATTTGCACATGGCAGTGACAGAGACTTTTGGAGTTCATCTAGTCTGACCATTTCGTTTTACAGCTGGAGAAATTGAAAACCAGAGAATACAAAGTGAATTCTCAACTCTGCCCCACTACCTGATGGCTAAGCAGAATTCACACTCAAATTTCCCACCCCGAGTCCAGCTGTCCTTCCCACTGCTCCCAGGCCGTTTTGTAGCTACCCATTTGTACTTCTTAATGCCTTCACCTTTTCACCAGCCTCCAGCCCCCTCCCATCTTCTCCGTCTGTTTAAAAACTTTTCCACACATCCAGTGGGCTTTTGAAAGACAGTGAAAGGGATGTGTGCCCTCGGTCCACCCTCTAGAACCAGAGCTCGTGCTTTCTCCCAAGACCCTTTCTTCAGCCCGCCCTGAGTTAGGGGCAGCACTGAGGCAGAAGGGAGCAGCTGGGGAAGAAGAATGTCTAACCACTCGGCTGTACACCTGAAACTAATAGGAAACAATGTAGAGTGTCAACTGTAATTGAAAAATAAATAAAACACCCATATATACTATTTTTAAAAAGAAAAAGAAAGAAGAAGATAAGAAAAATAAGGTACCAGCATTGAAACATATAATAAAAACAAATCTTGGAACATTGAAAGCACATTGGGATTGAACTAGTGGAGAAAACTTTCAAAACTAAAAAAAACTGTTTAAGTTAGAAAGGGTTCATCAATAATACTGTACTAAATGCAAGGGTGGGCAAAGGTAGGTTTACAGTGGTTTGTATGAAAAATAACACAATAATTAATAAATAATAATCAAGAATAAGCTCTGCATTTCACATACAACTGTAAACCTACTTTTGCCAACCACCTGCATATATTATATATTATGTTTAAATAATATATATAATATTTAATATTAAATCTATTTTTATATATGATCTATATATCATAGGCAATATTTTATACATTATAATTCATACATATGTATACCACCACTATACAGCCTTTGAAATTCATAGAAGTAGAGAAGACATTTGTGTACTGATACAAAAAGATGTTACTAATATACTATCAAATAAAAGAACAAATAAACATAAAACTATGTAAATAATATAAATATATTTTATACGTGTATGTAAGACATCTGTATAAGAAAAATGGCAATTATACAGTGTTTGTTTTGCTTACAATGTAACAACGCTTATGCTTACAACACTGTTGCAAGCACCATTTTTAAATTAGAAAACTGGCACACAGAGAGGTTAAGTAATCTATTCCAGGTCACAAAGTAAGTGGCAGGGCTGGGACACAAATCAAGTGCTAACTGGCACGCTCAGCCTGTCAGAGCTCTGAAAGGTAGGCGTTAGGAAGGAGAAGGGTGAAGATTTCCATTTTACTTTTATGTTTCCCTGTTAACAATCTTTAATAAGAATATATTACTTTTGTATGTAAATTGTTTTTAAAATTATCATACCATAAAGTTGGCTTTATATGCACAGTTTTGCGGATGATAACACACGTGAGGATCCGTGCAACCACCAGCACAACCAGGATGCAGGACAGTTCCATTATGCCCCCAAACTCCTCCTTGCTTTTACTTCACAATTACACGCTCTCCCCACCCCAAACCATTCGCAACCACTGATCTACTTTCCATCACTACAGTTTCGACTCTTTGAGAATGTCATGCAGTAGTTTCTTGAGATTGACCTCTTTCACTCAGAGTAATGCCTTTGAGATTTATCCAAGTAGTTGTATGCATCAATAATCTGCTCCTTTGTATTACTGAGTAGCATTCCATCATATGGATGAAGCAGTTTGCTAATCCATTTGTCCACTGAAGCACATTTAGATAGTTTCTAGTTTTGGATGATTATGAATACAGCTACTATAAACATTGTGTGTAGGTTTCTGTATGAACCTGTACACATTTTTATTTCTCAAATACCTATGAGTGTACTTGCTGAGTTTTATTATAAGTGTATAGTAACACTTATTATGAAACTGCCAAACTTTTTCCCAAAGTTGCTGCACAATTTTGAATTTCCACCAGCAACACAGGAGCATTCCCATTGCTCCACATTTCCACCAGTATTTGGTACTTTCAGTAAGTTTTATTTTAGCTATTCTCATAGGTGTATAGTAAAAATATATTACTTTTGAATTTTTTAAAAAATGAAAAGAATTGAATGGCTTTGGCAAGAATAAGGCAAATAGACTATTACCTAAGCTTCTGGTAGGCAGGGATACGTTATAAATAAAAACCGTTTTGGGAAATTCTATTCATAGAGTAAGTACTTCTTGAGCATCTAACATGGGTCAGCTGTGTTCTTTGTTTACATGTCTCAAAGCCTTAGAAGTTTTCATGTAGTTTATGATCTCACCTTTCATTTTATCATTCCTACTTTCTATTTAGTTGTAACACTCAGAGTTTGTTTTTGAAACACAACATTAAAATGAAATTAAAACATAGAGATCAAATAAGATAACGTATCTAACTCAAAATAATTATTATTTATTTAATATTTTTTATTTAGGAAAACATCATCTTCTACAGATAGATAAGTCAAGAAAAGAGGAAGGCCAGATAGAATGCACTCAGTTATAGAATTTTGCCTGCTTTTCCCATCCTGAATATCTCTTTGTTTTGCCATTCATAAAAAGCATGTTAACAGTGGGTGTGAAGTACAGCACAGGGAATGTAGTCAATAACACCATAATAACTATGTATGATATCAGATGGATATTATTAGGCTTATTGGGGCAATCACCTCATAAGGCAAATAAATGTCTAATCACCATGTTGTACATGTGACACTAATATAGTAATGGATGTCAACTGCAATTTAAATTTTTTTAATTTAAAGAATTCACCATAACAGGTAACACAGTTATTTTATTCCCTACAAATGCCTTTTGAGTGTTTGACAATGAAAAATTAATTAAGAAAAATCTAAAGACCAATTGATTTTCTGGCTGCCAATTGTCCACTTTGCAGATTATTTATGGAAGTCGGAAGGAAAACAGTAACAAGGTGAAGAAGCGTGCCCAGGCTGGAAGGCAACGAGGTGCTGCCCGGGAATTCAATCGCAGTAATCCCTGCTGGCTCAGGACCTCCCTGCAGACCTGCCGTGTCCTTCTTGCCAAACCTGGGCCACATGGGCTGAGTGACTATGAGGATAATTCATTAGCATCCTAAAGACCTCTTTGTCCTGTCTTTGTAGAGATTGTCAACAACATTTTCAAAGATGCAGAGAAAACAAATACAAAAAATCACTTTTGAAAATAAAAATCCATATTACAAAAAAAAAGGTTGACCAACTTGGACCCAGATGAAAGGAAAATCAGGAAGAAAAATCTTCAGAACTTATATTTACCCAAGGAAAGTATTACATCCAGGGAAAGATCTGTGCTTCTCCTCAAGGAAGACTCGTATTTGTCCTTCACCCCAATGCTCCTAAACCAGGCGAAGTTTAGTGGTTAGAAATGCTTTTCATAATTCTTTTGTGCAGAATCCTAATCACTGAGGCCCAGAATTATAAGTTCAGTTGAAGATATGATTTTATACTTTAGTCCAGATTTCACAGAAAGGATAATACTGAAGCCTAGAGAAGGGAAATGATAACAATGTCAGAGCAGAATCACAGTACGAAAGTTTTCATATTTTCAGTCTATAACATGGGTCAAAGTTTATGTTTTTTATACATTTGTTATGCCTTTCAAGGAGAGCTGTTCAAATGCATTTCCTTTGGGTATTACTGCCATCACCGATGACAATTTTTGTTTTTAATGACAGTTCTTTGGAGAACTGGCCTTCAAGAAAGAAAAAGAAACAGGCAAATGAAGTGGAGGAGGAGACATAGGAGGAGGGGGAGGGGTAAGAAGAGGAAAGAGGAGAAAACCTTTCAAAATACACATGAAAAACTACTGCAAAGGAGTAGGGGAAAAACACTTTTTCATTAAGGCTTTAAAAAAAAATAAACACTCTCATCCTTAGTGAGTTCTGGCTGATCCTAAACATTCTACAATGTTACCATATCTTACTTGTATTCTAGTATTCCTGTCACATGGAACACGATGTGTAATACAGCTGCTAATTATTTCAATTTCTAAATCAAGTTTTAAAGATAAAATTCAGCCACACTACTTTCACTATATTTATCCAAGAACCACTGGCCTTGGGAGAGAGGGAAAATAAATAGAATCCACGGAAATGGATGGGATTTCTGGAGGCTAAGATAAGTGATGGACTTTCTATTTCCAAAGAGTTCATTGTTTGGTTATATAAAAACACATTTAAGCGTGATGACTGCTTAAAATCCCGTCTAATTTTCATGTGGAAGGTAGGGAGCACCTAAAAACAACAGGTCTGACTGAGGGGCTCGCTCCTGCTCGGGCACCAGCACAGTGACTGCCAAGGCCGGTTAAACCCTCCTGGTTCCGTTACCTCTCCTCATAACACAGGTGGATACTTGTGTCCCAGGACTTTACGAGTAATAATAATAAGTAATAATTATCAAACCCTAACTACATGTCACACATTCTTTTAAGAGAATAACAGGTACCAATTCATTTAATTCTCAGATGAATCTACAAGGTGAGTACTACTGTTATTCCCATTTTGCAGCGAAAGAAACTGAGGCAAGTGGGGCGAAGACCCAGGTTCTTAAGGACACACAGTATATGAAAGCAGAGCTGGGAAGTGAGCTCGCACTTGTGAAGAAGTAAAACCCATTTATGAACAGAGTGTGTAGAAGTTATTAAACAGTTAATTTAAGTATACATGGGAACAGGATATGAAGTAAATTACAAAGAATTCACATGGATAAGCATGGTCTGAGTTCATTGTTAACTCTAACTCACTAATAGCTTTCGTTAAAGCAGGTAACAAGAGGTGATTAGAAGCAGATCTTTACCTCGGGCCGCAGTCTTCCTGCCTGAGGCAGAGGTGTTCCTTCTGCTTCTGGTAGCTCCACATCTGATACTCACCCCTGCCACCCTTACTTGAACCAGTCAGTGCCTTTTTTTCATAATAAGTAAATCTACTGTAAAGACTTTTAACTTCTTACGACTATTGCACAAATTCCACTGGTTAAAGGACACAGCTTTCTTGTCTTCGCCATAAAAATTTCATGTGAATTTCCCTTGCTCTAGCTATTTGTTTCTATCCTCACCAGCACTGAATGTGTAATTCCTTCGACTGGCAGGCCCCTCTCCGAACGCCTCCAGAGAGCCTGTGAATGTCCTCTGGGATTTATAGGTGTGCTTGGCTTTGGCAGCACCCAGTTCAAGGGCTGTCGTCCCTAGACCAGAGCTTCCTAAACTCTGATGTTCACATGAATCACCTGCAAATCTTGTTAAAATGCAAATCCCAGCTTAGCCTCTGGGGTAAGGTCTGAGATCCTGCATCTCTAACAACCTTCCAGGTGATGTGTATGCTGCTTCAAAGACCACACTGTAAGTAGCAAGGACCTCACAGGCTTGTCCTTCCTTCCTTCCCAGTTTCTTTTATCCCACTGACAATGCCCCAGTGTCCTCCCTCCATCTCCTGCCCCAACTCCAATACCCAGGTTATAGTACTGGCACATGCAGCAAATATTGCCCTTTCAGGTTTTCAATGTTTTTTTCTTGTTTCTATGGTCACAAATGTATATTTCTGTGCTCTCTTAAGAACATATATGACTAAATAATCCAGAAATTTTCTCAAGGTAATAATTCAGAATTCAGGGCAACAGAAAGAATGAGAAACACCTTCTCCTTGTTACCCTTTGAAATGTTTAATTCACAAACAGATAGGCTGTGAAGTTGGTCTCCGCTCCGCTCTGCTCAGTTCGTATTTATTCTTCTCCTGCAGATGAAGGTAAAACTAGGAGGAAATGGAAAATAGATGAACAGAGGGCTGTGCCCCAGAGAGCTTTCATCAGTGAAGTACCAAAGTAATTACTGCACCTGACAAATTCCTACTCCTTGTTTTAGCCCGATTTTAATAAAAGAAAGATTCAACAATGGTTTATATTACATGGCATTGCCTTTAATTTCATCAAGCTCCAATATGAAGACTTGCCACACTTACAATAACCTGCTTTTTCTCCTGAAGTTCATTTGTGAAGGCAGCCGCTGGGGTTTTAATCATCTTTTCTTCAATCTTTCATTTCTAACACATTGTGATTGATAATGGCTCTCCCAGGCCCCCCTGTGAACTAGGCAAATTCTCCTTCATGTCAGTTTCAGGTAGTTAGTCAGAGAGAAAGCATCCACTAATGAAGAACTAAAAGGCCATTTCAAGTGCTCTGGCTGTAAAAACTTAGCAGTTCATATTCACAGTGGGCCACATCCAAAGGCAAGTTCTTCCAGCCTGCTGGACCAGGCTATATTTCACAGAGCTTGGGAACAGCAGGCAAATTCTTGGCATTTCAGAAGTTCTGTTGAAATCTGGGGTAATGAAATGCTGCTCTTGTTTGAGAGCACAAAGCCCTTAGAATAACCTTCTCTGTACTAACCAGATCATAGGAGTTCAAATCTTAATCACAGAGGTGCCATTGCACCAAGGAGAACTTAGAAAAAAACCCTGAAAATGTTTTATGCTTCTAAGATAATTCTTTTAGCATTGATGCTACTTAAAAGTTCATTTCCTATGACTTTCTCTAAAAATCTGTAGGCAGCAAGCTCATCCCTTTCTCGTGATTCAAACTCAAGTTGAATTTCTGGGCAAGAAGTTGCAAATTTTATATTGCAGAGTATGACTCAGTAATTGACATGCAATTGAAATACGGCATCCATGATGTCTTTGGATAAAAATACTCAAAAGTACCTCATTACAAAAAATGCTGGAACATTTCTAATATAGAAGTGTACCTAATGTGTTTATAGGGCTTTTTTAAGGATTGTGGCTGACTGAAGTCTTCTGAACCAGGGAGCTGGCCTGAGATCTAAAACAATACCTCAGACTGCCAGACTCAAAATATTGGGTCCAGAGCACTGCACGCTAAAAATAGAAATGACCCCACCAAATACTCAGCCCTGACCAGACAAAAAATAAATCTCCCTATTCCTGTGGTCTGGTAACACGTGTTTTAGTGAAATGCTAAGCATGAGCCAGGAATAAAACACATCATCTCCCAAAAAGCCTGTTCTTGTGAGGAAAGCAGGAGCGTGGGATGGTAGAGAACTGGGGAATCGTCAGAACAAAGAACTGCAAGGGTATTAAGACAGAGAAGGATCACCAGGAGTTGCTTTCACAGGACCAATGACCTTCCTACAACCATACACTCATCAGAGAACTATTTGGATGAAGCCAAGAAGCTCAACAGTTGGTATTTAACATGTCTACTTGGAAAAATGCATTGTCAATGTATGAGCGACCTGAATTGCCTTGGGTTTTACCTATTTATGAACACAACGGAAAGTTCTAAAAATGTTAGGAAGCAAAAGTTTGCCGATTAAGTGCTGCACTTCAGTCTCCCTACATGCAGGCATGCTGAGTCTCACCAGTACTTTCTGGTTCTCCTCAGAGATGTCTTGCATGGGTTCCAAAATACACTCCATCTGTTCTTCCACTTTGGCTGCTGCCAGAATGTCAGGTATCAGCTAAGGTATCCAAGATGGCTGCACAACGCTTACACTGCGGTGTGCCCTCCATAGAAAGCCGCCTTTCCTGGTGCTTAGCCCTCCAGGAAGCCCAAAGGAGTGGTTGATACCCTGAAGATGGGAGGACAGCCCTGGGTGCCCTTTACTCTTCTTTGGGCCATGTGCTGTGTGGAAATGCAGAGATGCTCCCTCTTTCCTTAGGACACAAACCTAGTGAGAGGGCTAAGCTAAGGAACTGAACATTCTTGCTTCCAGATCTTCATCTCTGCAACTAGGTATTGGTATACAAATCATTCCACAATCCAAAAACATCTGTGAAATGAGTATGTGTGATTTGAGGCTTGATATTAATAAAGTGAACTAAAGGTTACTCCTAAGAGCTTAAATTTTCAAGAAAGTTCACCAGAATAACTCATATATAGACTCACTGGCTGTGTTCTCAAGCTTTAATGGAAATTTACCATTTCAAGTAGTCTCCCCATCAAAACACTCCTCTTCAGACAAAGTGAAAATAAAGTGGGTGGAATGTTGCATAACAAGGCACACAGTACGGCTTACTAGTGTCACAAGCAGGAAGGACAAAATGACCTGGAGATGTAAATTTTTTTCCCTATCTTTTAGAATATATTGAAAAATTGGCTTAAGAATATGAATTTTTAAGTGCCCTTCAGGCAAAAGTACTATACATTCTCATAATTGGATTTGATATTAAATGCATCCCATATTTAAATTGTTTCCTAGAGAACTGAACACAACTCCATACCCATAAAAAATTAAGGGTGAGAGCGGCTCAGACACAACCCCAGCTAGCCACAGGCGGCCTTTCTTTCCACATGCTGACTGCCCAGATATCCAAGGGGGAGAAGGGAGTGGAGGGCACTGGGGGCAGGAGGTAGCAGCTCTCTCACCTCCCCAAGACAAAGGAGGCTTCCTGATGGTATGGACCCTTCTACAACAGAAGCCTACATATTTCCTAAAAGATATTTAGTGACTGGAGAAGACAAAACCGAAGCATCTGCCCTAAGTATGTGTAACCATAAACAAATCCCCAAGAAACAAACAAGACCCTCCAGGGAGCAAATACTCCCCTCCGTACATTTTGTGATCTTCCTTTGGAATGAATTCATTATTAACAGTTTGACTTTATTGTTGATTTGAGAATCTGTGGGTAGGAGACTACAAAAATAGACAAAATATATCCAATACTTCTCAAGGATGAGGAAAAATCACCTGGCAAGTTTGTAGGAATAGAGATTATTGGCCTTGCTGTAGCTTTAACCTCTATTTACAGTTATTAAATTCTATGCATCCTTGGCCTTTGCCATGTGACTTGGAATCCCTGCCCTGTTTCACGTTGAGCTTGGCCTTGCCAATTAATGGTGTGTATAAGAGACAGTTTAAGAGTTCATGCCTGAGAATTCCAGTAGCATCACCTGCTTCCATTGGCTCTCCTGCAGTCCTGCCATTTGCCATATTAAGAGCAGGCTCTGGATAGTCGCTGTTCCAAGAAGGATAAGAAACTTGTACAGGAGTCAAAACCCAACCTGAGACACAGCTCAGAGCCTGGAACCCAGGGTCCAGCCCCACCCAGTTCACTTGCACCAGACCCGTAGCCCTGTGAGCAAGTCTGGGGGATGCTTGAAATGCAACACTGTTGCAGAAACAGCTGAGCAATACTCTCCTAACCCCAACTCCCACATAAGACATGTATACATACATAGGGTCCTTCACCCCGAGTGGCCGAATCCATGGAATGTTTGAAATTGATTTATGACATACCTAAAACAATCTAGAAGCATCTTTCTAAATTCATGCAGCAGTGGGCAACATCTAAGTATTTTGATTCAACAACACAAACTTGTAGAATGGCGCAGAAGTTTACTGTATGGTTGTCTATTTATTTCCACTTTGTGCCAATACATAAATTCTCTTCGTGTCTCCAATACTTGCTCATTATGAGATTACATGATCACATAACACATCAGTTCTTCAAAGGGGGCAGTTTCAATTAGATGGAAACCTCCAATATTGCCATTAGGAAGGAAGCATAGTAGGCGGCAAAATCCCAGACTAGATGTTCATACGGAAGAACTAACGATTACCTCCAAAGTCCACGTTTGCTTAATTATAGCATCATGTTCAGTAACGTTAAAGCTTTGTCAGTCATCTGCTAGAATCTCTGAGCTTGAAATGTTTATGCGTTATGGGGGAAGGGGAATCCTGTCATTCAAAATGGATGCGCTGCACAAGGGAATGTTGCCGTCAAAATGGAACGGGATGGACTGCACTGCTGTCCTCCTTGTTAAAATAGCAAATTCTCCCAAAAGGGAGAAGATCACAGTATCTCTGCCATTACTAATTCTAAATTCTACAGCCTTGGATACGCAAAGAGTTCACTCTATAGATGGCACCCTCGGACATGAAAAGCTGACTGCTACTCCCGACAACTCTCCTCCAAGGAAAGATCAAATTCAATGATGTTGCAAACAATGTCTAATTTATTTTTGCAGGGCCCAAATAAGATATAACAAATAATTTCAGCTACTACTTCTTGGGCTGGATGTGACAAACTGTGGCCTAAAATTAAAAAATACTCTTGTTTTCTGTGATTATTTCTTCCCTGAAGGATATAGTAAATCTAATCTAGATGTTTTACAACAAACACTGTTGAGTTTGGCTCAGGACTACTCTGTAAACTGGAGAGTGTTGGCCCAGGTGGCTGGGGGTTGGAGAGAATAAGAGTAAAAAGGAGAGAGAAGAAATGTATCCTACCGAAAACGATGGGGAGAAGGAAATGACCCAGCCTTTTCTCACTATACCAGACAACCCTGTCACTCAACTGGATTATGTTTTCTTTTCATGTTTATGAAAGGAGCAGGGGAGGGGAGAATATTTTCCAGGGAAAGGATTCTGGCTAAAGTAATATTAGACAGTACTATCCAATGGAAGCGGTTATCAGCCTGGGGCTGAGGAATCTTGGTTCCTGTCCTAGCTTCACCACTAATTTTTCCTTTAGTTTTGGATATACTTGAGCCCCTCTGAGTCTTCATTTTGTCACCTGTGAAATGGATAATCCCTGAATTAGCTCCCTCCAATACATGTAGATAACTAGCACAAAACCATTTATAGACAATGCTGTGCAAACAATATTATTTTAGCTAAGTGATACTTACCAAAAAGTGCCCACCTCTCTACTTGGATTCATTGGATCACATACGTGTATTTTTATAAATAATGTGGTAGGTAATGTGTCCAAAAGACAAATGAGTCACTCTAAATGAGCCTAGCTAACTTTTATTACCATTGATTTTTGGGGAACAGACATCAAACAAGTTTTACAATCTGTTTCAATTTACCATTCTAGAGTCATTATCCCACACTGTCCACCATCTTCCTTGTCACAACAAGCCATTATCACATCTTAACCATTCACTTTCTGTTTTGGTTCATGGTAGTCTCTTTGCCTAGAACCCTTCAGCACTGCAGCCCTGACAAGAGGCACCAACAAAAGGTTTTGGAGAAAACAGCCTTCCCTTCCCCACCCACACTCCCCGAACTTGTTTCCTTATGTCTAACTGCCCCTTTGTCCCCAAATTCTTTCCCAGCTTCTCTATGGTGTCCTCTTTCAGCCTTCATTGCTGTGTCATCAGCCCTCCCTCAGGACACAATAAACTAACCTTCACCTTGCCACCCACCCACACAGTGACAGAGGTACAGACTATCCCATTCCATGTTTTCTATACATGACTGCCTTTGGCTTCAACTGGTACCCGAAGAGGCTTCTGCAGACTCAAGCAGGACAGAGTGTAATCCCCTTGGGGAAGGGGTGTGTTTAACTCTACCCACCTCCCTCTGCCATCATTCCTGGGTGGAGGTGAGGAATCCAGAGGCAAATCATCTGGTCTCCATTATAAGTCACCACCGCTGTGGGTTACCTGGACTAATGTATCTGAAGACTGCCTTCTCAACCTACACCCAAGCCAAGAGGCAACTCACAGGACTGCTCTTTTAAGCCCAACTCCAACTCCATGCCAGAATATAAGCCCCCCGAGCATATTATCCTGAAAGGGCACTTTCTGCTCTCTTGGATCAGTTTTTACTTGACAGAAACTAGAATTAATTCTGGAGACAAGCAAGATGCTAACTGGTACAAAGTTCATTTCTTCTCTCTGATCACCAGGTTTCTGCTCCTGTAATGGGGGAAGGACCTTCAGTTCATTCCACCAACGAAGAATAATTTTAAGTATGAGTGTGTGTTTCATAAGAAAGTACATAGCTAAAATTATTCATATGTGCAAAGACCCCCAAAGACCTAAAGTGGAAAAAAATCCTGCTTGTGGGTTCTCACAAGTACACTTGATGAATTGAGAGTCCCACTAACTTCAGCAAGGGTGTGAGTGTCTGAGGAGAATCTGGGTAATGGGATTCACCTTATCTGACTGTTTCCTATCAAATTAATGAAGGATTTCCTTTAGATTTCACAAAGCCTATTTAAAATAGTCTTATGCACAGAATGGTCCAATAAAATCGAATTCATTGCTATATCACACAAGCCCAAGACAGACAAATCTAAAACCTTTCTATAGGCCTTATGCATATTTTAAATAAAAACAAAGCAGAGAAAAGATTATTTCTGTATCTCTCTTATGGAATAGAAACAGGGTTTATACACAGGTGCTTTATAAGCACTGCATTCTTCACAGACACAAAAACAAATCTAGGCTCAGTGGTGAGAGGTTAATTATCCTGTTAATATCCCTGTTATATACTTATTTTTCTAACTTCATAATTTTCTCTCTCTCTCTCTCTCTCTCTCTCTCTCTCTCTCTCTCTTTGGGGGGGAGGCTACTACACGAATGAATCCTTGGAATCCTCAAATACCAGAATCTGTAAGTCAATGATAAGTGTCCTGGATTTTCAGAACTCATTTTTAAAGTAAGAGGATAGAGGGAACCTGAGATAAAACCCTCCGACCCAAGCTTGACTGTTAACAACTTTGCCGCTGACCCAGAGTGTGACAGATGGCACATCACTTACCCTCTTGGTGCCGTGTTCCTTCATCTGGAAAACGAAGGTACCTTAATAAGGGCTCACTACTTCAAGGAAGAGTTATGAATAATTCATTTCCCACACTCAAAACCGGAATCGTACAGCACAGTAATAAAATATAAGCAATTGAAGACACAGGTGCTCTAGGATTCTTAAGTTAATGAGCTAAAGTATTACTTAGCTTTCAAATGCGATGACAGACATATTTCAAAACTTGGGTATTATTTGCCCTTAAACTGGGAAGAGATCCTCATAGAGAAAGCACTGGGTGGGGTCCTGCGGACTGTTGGCACCTCACATGTAAGGCCATCTCATCACACACGGGCTGCCTGCGCTTAGGAGAGGTGCTACGAACCCGCCAGGCTTTCCTCTTCAACGGCGATGCTTCGGGTTTCCTGTTGCTAAGTTCCCTGCCAGGCTAGATATTCAAGAATAGATGTTATTGTGAGGGATCTACTCCTCTCTTCCATAAACATCAATAGAAATTTCTTCATTTTACCTTATAGCTCTCACATGGGTGGCCAGATTCCCAATGGGAGGCCAGAATTATTTTTATATACACTAAGTTGGGACCCTTTCCAAAAGAAAACATTTACTTTGTTTTTCTTATTATCAATTCCATATAAAACAACATGGAAATGTATTTAGAAAGAGATAGTAACCCATTGTCTTGCCTCCCATGTGAAAACAATCTGGTAGTTTCCTCCATGGTTTTATGAAAATACAAACATCTATTATCTTCCTATTAGTATTTTAATAAAATTATGTTTACACTATATATACATTTTACAAAATTGTCTTTGTTTTTAGAAATTCTTCCTGGTCAGCAAGAATAAATCGATCTCACTTCTCAGCAACTGTATTAGGTTCCTTCATGAATCTATACATAACACGGACATCCTTTTAATAATCTTTTTGTTGAATTTTCCCCAATCAAAAATTTCTATTCAGAATATCCTTACACACATAACATCATGGCACATGTAAACGACTACCTCAGAATAATTAACCCACAATCGTAGCTTGCAATCATATTTTAGGATGTATTTTGCTTTATTATTAAACCAAAATGTCGATATCAACCATTTAGTCAAATACGGCCCAGCACACCATCCTGTAAGGCAAATGAGGGTTACACAGAATTGTAACTTATTATATATGATAAAGATTTAATTAGCCATTTGCCTCACAATGGTTACATCTCTTTTTTTAATGTCAGCTTCCTTCGTTTGCTATAAATATTCATTTAGATTCATAAAACACAGTAGCAGCATTTTGTCTTCATCCCATCAAGAAAATGCGTTGAGGCATGAGGGCTATATAAGCAGTGGAGCAGAAGACCACGCTATTACATGGATAAATGCTCCAGAGTTACTGAAGCACGGCGAAAACAATCCCGGGGACATGGGCTGCAGAATATGCAGAAGCAACCATGTTGGAGGGCTGGGGAAAAGGATGGGATTGCTCGTAAATAGGAAAAGCACAGATCTGATATTCCGCAAAATTGAGTGTGTTTAGTCAGATTCAGATAAAATTGTTAGTCATGCTAGCAGATATTTTAAATTTATCAAGAATCCATGGTCAGTGGACAGACATAGATAATAAAACATTTTGTAGGATGATTTTCTTTTAATCACCCAGAGGTCTAATAGGGCGTTTGGCCTGCTTCCCTAATAAAATTTAAATAGCTTTCGCCTCCGGTCAAAGTGAAGTCGGCCAGCCTTCAAGGAGTTCATCTGTGACTTCTGTAATCGCTGCCCAGTCTCAAGAGACTATCTGAGATTACTGCTTCTGTCAGAAAATAAATAATCAGAGGGGGAGAGAGAGAGAGAACAATGCAAGCAGCAATTTCCCGACCAAAACAAATTTCAGTCTCTAGTCTGTGTCTTTGCCTTATTAAGGCCTGGGAGGGCAGCACAACCTACTTCTGCGTCCTCCTTGGCTTGACACACCTCAAGATTCCTTCCTCACCCACTGCAGAGGCCAGAGCTTCCCTGTGGAAGAGACCACAGCCAGATGCCAGCATCCCCGAACTGCTCTGCAAGCTCCATTCTTACCCTTTGGGCTGTGGCCTTGAACCTCTTGATGTGGTCCTGTGGCTTTCCTCCTATTTCCTACCTCTCTGCTGCATCCGATCTCTGTTGAATTTTCTGCTTGGCTGTCAGCAGTGGCTTCAGTCTTGGATTCTTCTAAATGAAACCTTCAGGCCCATTCTCCCATGCTGAGCTCAGATCCCAGCACCCCAGGCCCTCATCGGGGAGGAGACTGAACCTGCAGATTTGATAATCTTATAATCAGTCAATCGCAGATGGCACACATATGTGAGAGTGCGCGCACACACACTCACACACACAAGTAATAAACATATCTAACCATGTATGGTTGAACCTGTCCAGTTACTTTTACAAGTAAAGCTCAAAAGACCTCCCCAGGACGTGGCTTCTGTCCCTCCATGCCTTAGATTCATTTTCTCTAGGCAGGTGCCTCACTATGCTGATGCTGGTGTGATAAGCTGGGTATGGCAGCTCCAGTCCTTCCAGTTCAACTCGAGCAGAAAAAAGTCTCTGCCCCTATTTCTGAGTTCTCAGGAACACATTTGATTATATTTCACTGGCTTCCAATCTGTCTCAAGACATTCCCTGAACCAGTTGCTGTGACTAAAAATTTTAAACATGGATGGCTTCCAAATTCACCTAAAGCACAGAATTGAGGATTGGAGAGACTCTCCAAGGAAATTCTAAATTTATTGTTGGAAGAAGAGAGAATGAATGTTGGAGTGAATGATTCAGTGCCTGTACATTAAGATAACTGGATCAGTTGTTTTATAGTTTTGTGTCAATTATATAAATTAAGAAGCAGTTCCATCAAGAGTTTCTAACGACTCACAAATCAGAGAGTATAAAGCCATCCTTTAGTTCCCAGCTCTTCTAAATACACTTCATGGACCAGCAACAACAGTTTCACCCGGAAACCTGTGAAGGTTTCAGAATCTCAGGCCCCTTGGACCCACTGAATCAGAATCTGCATTTTAACAAGATCTCCAGTACGAACAGTAAAGGTGAAATTAATGATCCAAACTTAACTCTCAGTTTACATGTATGGAGCCCGAGATGAGGCAAATAAAGAGCTTTTGTCCCAAGTCAGCAGTGGCAGAACTGGAGCAGGAAATGGAATCCAGGTCTCTTTGTCATTGATGGGAGGCTTTTCTCCACATTGGCAGGGTAAATGTGTCAGTCAACTGTAATTATGTTCTTAATTATGTTTTTGTTGCTAAAACGTACAAATCAGACATGTCACTATAGCATAATGGCTCAGAAGAGCAAGTCTGTAATTGGAAATGTCTGGATTCTAACCTCTAGATTTTTCTACCTCACAAATTTGCACCAGTTACTTGACACTGTAAAATGCAGTTTTCTCCTCTCTCTTACAGAATCATGCCAGGAATTGAAAGAGACAAGGCATCAATGTATAATATATTGGTTAAAATTTTAATTAGTATTTTGAGCACATAAAGCTCAAAAATGTTTTATCATGATTTTTTATAGGATAACTTTTTCCATCCATTTTTTTCATCCATCTCTTTTCAGGAATCTGCGATACAAAGACGAGTAAGCATGAGTACCTGCCATCAGCACACCATATTCCATCAGATGAGAAGAGCAGCAACACATCTGTGACAACTGCAAGCCTGTGTACCCAAACAATGTGCCATCAAGGCACAGAGGAGGAGCTATTGATTTTGCCTAGAAAAGGAGGACAAGTCTCATAAAAAAAAAAAAAAATACACAGCCTGCACTTTGATGGGGATGTGGAAGTTCATCAAGGTATTCAATTTAATTTAGTTTTTGAGAAATTAACATGCATTTGGTTTTGGCAGTTGAAAGCATTAAAATATACATAAGATAGCACCACAACAGAGTCATAGAATCATAAAATACAGAGCTTACAGTGACTTACGATGGATACTGTGATGCTCACCCACTACGTCCCCACTCCCTTATCCACGAGTAGGGCTGTGTAACTACCTGTAACGGGTTGTAGTCAATTAACTGAGGGCAGAAGTGGCATGCGTTCATTCCAGAGAGAAGCGTGGAAGAGAAGGTGCAAGAACAGACGTGTAGTTGGTGCAGTTACACGACGGCCAAGCTTCTGTGATGGCGCACAGCAGCGCTCCCTGCACCCAAGGGAGACGTGCTCCATGAGTGAGAAATACATTTCGGTGGTGATATATTTGGCAGTAAATCACTCAGATTTGGGGTTGCTTATTACCACAGCATAACTCAGAACACCTAATTCACACAGGATGATGATGATTTTGGAGAGTAACTTCTCATTTTGTAGTGGAGGAACCCTGGTGTCAGAAGGGATGGGCTTCAGATAAGGGGGAGGTGGGTGAGGGTTGTTGCTAATCCTATCCAAATGTTACACTGTGCAGCACTTTCTAATCATATTTTCCCTGCTCACGCAACAGTATTTTTCAGAAATTAATCTGGAAATCTTACTAAGAAAACGCACTCTCGCATGAGCAATGAAATCACTACCATACATCATTGGAGCATCCGGCTTTTCAGTGTTAAAAAAAAAAATTATGAATTGCCTCAAGCAAAACAATCCATCTGCATGTCTTTGCATGCTACTTCAAAGCCACCCGACTATCTAAAATCAGAATCAGACTTCTTAGGTATGAATAGGCTTGAGATCTAGACCTAAAAAGTGTCACGTTTAACCTCCAGTATATTTTCACAGCCGAGTGGCACCCTCCTCCCAAACAACATTTCTAATGGGAGGCTGACAGACTTCTAACTAAAGCAGTTCCAATGTGCCACTATAATAACCTACTTCTTTTTATTGCATTTATTTTTAATGATTATTTTCCCTGCATGCCAATCCAACCTGTACTGCCAACCCAGACTTAGGGGGAGGGGAGGGAAGCGGAGGACCCAGAACGTTGGCTTGGGCTGCACTGCCACCTAGAGATACTGCTGAAGAACTGACGCTCCCCTATTCGCTATCCAGTTGAAATGAGACCTTCTTCCTCCTGCTGCAGCGGACTGGGTAAAAAAGAAACTAGAATGATTCCCTCCGTTTCACTTAAACAAAATATATTATGTAAAAGCATGACCATGGGTGTGTTCAGTGAAAAAGTGTTCTTACTTGACCTTAAGAAAGGAGATCCTTTAACGAATGGTTGGTTCCACTTGGAAAATGCTTTTCTCCACAGTTCTTTTCATTACAACAGTTAGATTTGATTCGCAGTTTGAACTGAATTGACAGAAAATCATTTGGCAATGGATTGTTACAAAAGTCTGAATAGATCCATATGGTCGGAACCACGATCACATTGCGAAAATAAAATTTATTTGAAAGTTGTTCAGGCTCAAATTAGAAGCCAGGAAGTAATGAGGAGGCCGATGACAACGTGTTGAGTACTTACGTTCTGTGATTGACAATTCGACAAGTATATTCCTAATTTTCAGCATTTTGAGAGCAGACGCAAAAGTCTGTTGTTGTTGACAAGGCCTTTGACCTTCTCCTCAGGCGATGCCAAATTTTGCACAAATGCAAACCATTTTACATAAACATGAAGAACTTGTATTTCATGAGAACGCTGTTTTCAAATGATTAATACCATAAACACACAACTTCAGGAAAAAGATAATTTTGTCAGGCTTTTGGAAAGGTAAGGAATTAGTCAACATTATTCATGATACTTGTGATAAGAGATGGACAAAAATCTGTGGCAAATCATTGGAGACTTAGGGGATTCTCAGCTGCAACCTCTTTATGACATTTTAAGCCCCTAAGAATGGGCCCCACTTTGAACTTGCATTAGCAACATGATCTACGTACAACTGATAACGTGGCTACCTCCCTTTGCATCATTTCTCTGAGACTGAAGAGTGATGTGGAGAGGACAACAGAGCAAAGCCACGGAAAGGGAAAAAAATGTGTTTGCAGCACAAAAGTCTTATTACCCAAACAAGCAGACAAATTAACAATTCTACTCATTGCAAGACATAGTCATTTTCAGAAGGGCAAAACCTAGCACAGTTAAAATAACTTCACATTTTTTAGTACTTCCAATGCTTCTGGCACTATCTTGTGCTTTATTCATTTAGTCCTCCAGCAGCCCTGTGTGTGGGTACTCTCATACCCCGTTTTACAGGTGAGCACAGTGAGGTCCAGAGAGGTTAAGCCAACTGAGAGGCAGAGCCTGGATCCAAACTCAGCTGGTCTGTCTCCAGAGCCTGAACTAAATTCAGGCATACCTCATGTCATTGTGCTCCGCTTCATTGCAGTTCACAGATGTTGCTTTTTTTTTTTTTTTTTTTTTTTTACAAATGGAAGCCAAGGCCCTCCAACTGCCAAAAGATTACGACTTGCTTTATTGCAGTGGTCTGGAACCGAACCTTCAATATCTCTGCGGTATATCTGTATGATGCCATTAAATTATCACATTAAAGAACGTTTCCTATAGGACAACTCAAGAGACTGTACTGCTTTTTCCTGTGGGGTTGTTCAAGATGGTGCCTCAACTTAACAAAAGTCACTGCCTTTCTTTTTGTTTACAATTTTATTATTTTCCTTTTTATTGAATTTATTAGGTTTCAAAATTCTACTGGTTTCAGATGAACAATTCCCCAACACAGCATCTGCACACTGTACTGTATGTTCACCGCACCCACCACCATCTACCCCCTTAACCCCCTCCACATCCCTGTACCACCTCCCCCTGGCAACCACCACAACTGTTGTCCATGTCCATGAGTTTTTTCTCTTTTTTTTTTTCCTTTCTTGCTCAATCCCTTCACTCCCCCAGCACCGCCATGCCCCCCCACCCCACCACGGCTGTCAGCCTGCTCTCTATTATGAGTCTGTCCGTATGAACAAAATAACTAACAAACTACAGTCATTGCCTTCTTGATGGCCACTCCTGCTGCCTCTCTGTAGGCTTCCTTTTCAGTTTGGATCCCGTTCAGATTGGATTGCCTCCCATCAATCCTATCAGTGTCCTGAGACCTGATGGCTTTTCCCCCTGGATCCTTCACCGGCTGGAGCTGAGCCCGCGCTTTCTTCAGTCACCCAGGAGGAATTTCCTTTCCCCACCAAGTGTGCTCAGACGCCTTCCCCTCCCAGGCCTTGGGCGAAGGTGACTTTTCTGGGGTTAATTGGTATAGCATGTCTGAGGCAGGTGTTCAATAAATATTTGAATAGGATCAGTGGAGGTATTTCCAAAGCTTAATCAAGCCAGAGGCGCTTTCAATATTGATGGGGTTCCTAGTAGCACTTCTAACCTCACCAAGGACCCTGGTCGATAGCCTGCAGGCATTTCCTTGTTCCCCCCAGGATGTCCTCTGGGAGAGCTGGAACTCTGAAAAGCCTCAATAGTAAGGATTTTACCGGCTTTAAAAAAATCAGCCAAGGGAAATAAGGCTCATCTGCAAATGTCTTTAAACTAAACATTTCTTTGTTGTACCTTGTAGGTCCTTTCTGGTGAGGGTGAAAGAGAGGTCATTTAAAGGTAACTTCCCAGAAACTGCCACTGTTCATACAACATGTTCAGTTGGCTTAATTATTAAGTCTAATGCTATCAGGGTGTAATAAAATCTAAATTATCCATGGAGTTGGGGAAGAGGAGAATAGAGAAAAACAAAATGCCCAGGCACACCCCTAATGTTAATCCCATTGTACTATGGCTTCTGTTTCTCTTGTTCAGAAGTATTGAATGAACAAATGAACAAAAGAACCAAAAATCAGCCAATGAAGAAACAAGTTCATAAAGAAACTAAGATGCCCTGGGACCAATCATAGGTAAAATGCCGCCGGAGGCAGTCCCACTACTACATCTGTACAATGAATAACCACGGGACGGTCCCTGGCCAGGAACTGGGGGCTCCAGCAAACTGAGCTCACAGAGCCAGAGAGTGTCTGTGGCATCCTGCGCAAGACAGAGGACCCAGAGGAGCCTGTCTGGAGTGAGTGGTCAGGACGAGGGAGGCTGGCTGTGGGTATCAGGAGTACAGAGACAGCCAAGATGAGGGTCTGAAAGGCCAGTGAGCCAGAGATGAGCCAAACGGGTAAGAGTAGATGGGTGGGAGGGAAGGCCGTTTCGTTTGTTTGGCCTTTCTTTCTGCTTTGTGTTTATTTTTTTAAATAGGTAATATAGTTGATCCTTAAACAACCTGGAGGTTAGGAGAACTAATCCCCTGTACCGTCAAAAATTCACATATAACTTTAGACTTGCCCAAAACTTAAGTTGTCCCTCAGTACCAATAGGGGTTTGTTGAAGGACCCCTGAAGATACAGCTCCATGGATGCTCAAGTCTCTTATATACAATGGCATAGACCAGTGAGCACAGCTGGGTCTCTGCATCTGAGGACTCACAGCTGCAGATTAAAAGCAGTACAGGTATTGGATGAGAAAAGTCCTCATGTAAGTGGACCCATCCAGTTCAAACTTGTGTTGTTCAAGGGTCAACTGTACACGTACGTAAAGCAAATCTCCAAAGGTTCCAAAGGTATACCGAGTGGTAATCTTATTCTCTCTTGTCTCTCAGTCCCCCAATTTTACTTCCCTAATTCCTCCTGGATCTTTCCACAGGTAGCGTGTACATATATAAGCATACCCATAACATTATATCACAAACCCTATGATATTATCAGTCTGTACCTTTGTTTTTCACTTAACAATACATCTTAGAAATGGTCCCATAGCAGTACATGCAGAGCTAGTTCATTCTTCCTGAGAACTATATAATATTCCTCTGTGGAGGCACACCATAATTCATTTAACCTATTCATAAATGTATAGTTAGTTCCTGTGAAAACTTTGCTACAGCAGAGAATGCTGCAATCAGACACATTTTGGATACACATCTATAAAAGTGAAACTTCTGGGTTGAAGAGTATGTGTATTTTAAATTGTGATAGGCATTGCCAAATTAATTTCCAAAGAGGTGATACCAATTAATACTCTAAATTAGGAGTGTCCCTCTTTCCCCTACACACTTGGCAACACAATTTATTATCAAACTTATTGAACTTTCCAAGCTACTCAGTAGAAAAAGTGAAATATTGTTATTGTTTTCACATGCATTTTTCTGATGAGTGATGCTGAACAAACTTCATATGATCAAAATCAACTGGGACTTTAGGACGTCTTGGCAGTTCGTGTGTCACTGCGGGTCAGACCGATTCTACAGACACATGGTCCACGGGGCGGACACTCTGGGACCCAAGCGACCTGGAGTGGGAGTTGTAGATGACATTCCACTGACGGAGCGCCTGCTGTGTGCGGACACACTTGCTCCACACAATCAGCAGAATTTTTGCTCTTCTGTGGTGTTATTGTTTATCTGAGAAATGCTGGTCAAATAATTTTTCTAAGGCTACATACCTGATGAGAGGAAGAGGATTCCAATACAAAGCAATTGGACTCCACATCCTGTGCTCTTTCTGAGGCCTGCTTTATTAACTGCTAACTTGGAAAAAAAAAAAAAAAAACAGTGGATCTGAGGTCAGAAAACCTGAGTGTCAATCTGCTACTCACTAGCTGTATGATCTTGGGTGAGTGATGTAAACTCTGGTATGTGGGGCGTGGAAGTCTGTTTTCGCAATGAATTTGTCCAAAAGGTAGAATCGTTACAATCAAGTCCTTCCAGGTGTCTGGCTTAAGCGGCTTGTAATATGGCAAAAATTCATAAGTCTTACAGGAAAAAGGAAAGGAAAGAAGGATAGAAGGAAAGAAGGAAGGGTAGGAGAGAGGGAGGGAGGGAGGGAAGGAAGGAAGGAAGGAAGGAAGGAGAAAAGAAAAGAAAAGAAAAAAGAAAAGAGAAAAAAGAAAAAAATTCTGGCTTATCCAAATACATCATCATCTACAAAATTCAGAGCTGATTATCTTTACACACCTCATTTAGAAACTAACCACCACTTTAAACTTCTCCCTGAGTGCCAGCAGCACTGTGAAGA